>ONZH01016334.1:0-62336 GCA_900303285.1 Rhinella marina
AACCAGCTGTTCAAGCTCCTCCCCCCGTACCTTATCTATACGGTAGTGTAGTTCCTGATTCACTGCAAAGTAAGGGTACCTTGTATCAGCCCCGGGAACTTGGGGGACCCCATTGATTACAGTAACATTTTCATGGGCTCTTACCAGCAAGGGATCTCTAAGCTGGGCTGTCCCAAAATTGTCCCATGACACCTCCAAGTCCGGCAGATCCAGACCCTCCTCCGGTTCTTCCGTGTCACCTACCAACACAGCTAGGGGAAACTTCCCACTTTCACTTGGGGTCACCCCTACTGCTGGTACCTCAGTGTCTGGGTCATAAGGCTCGGGGGTTATGTCCTGACCCCTGTTATCACCAACATCATCATTCTCATCATCATCAATAACACGTTTTGCACAATGCGTGGTTTTTCCCTCCCACAAGTCCCAAAACAATGGAAAGTCTCTTCCTATGATGACTTCATGAACTAAAGTCTTCACCACGCCCACCTCATGGGTAATAGCACCACAAGAGGTGCCTATGGTGACATCAGCGGTGGGGTATTCCCGTGTGTCCCCGTGGGTACACAACACCCCATAGTCCGTCCACTGTATATCCCGAACCGACCAAAGACCCATGCACGAGGGTGACCAGGCTTCCTGAGTCCAGCAGGGCAGACACTGAGTAACCCCCAATGATGACAGTGCACATTTGTGGTTCAGTCCCGGGCACACTCTCTGCCGCCAGAACGGAACGGGCAAAGAGAGAAACACGCCTGGAGGTATTGCAGTCCATGGGCTCGACGGTAAGGGGGCAGTTAGCCGCGATGTGCCCCCACTCACGGCACCGCCAACACTGTATGCGCCCTTGGTCTCTGTCGCCAGACCCCCGTCGTAGCCCAACTGCTGCCCCTTTCAGGGTCACCTCTCTGTGTCGCCTACCTCAGATCTCGAGTAACCGGAGCAGTCTTACCCACACTTCTAGTCGTCTTGGTCCTCCCTGGCATTGCCCCTGCCGGAGGAGGTCTGTAGCAGCTCCTCAGTGGCACGATACCGCTCCACCAGGTTTACCAGCTGGTCCGCATCTGTAGGTCCTGCTTACCCAACCCAGCGCTGTATACGAGGCGACAAAGTACGGGTGAACTTGTCTAGGACGACCCTCTCAACAATCTGCGCTGGAGTGCACTTCTCCGGCTGTAGCCACTTTGACACTAGGTGGATCAGGTCATGCATCTGGGACCGTGGTGGGAGGCTTTCCAAGAAAGTCCAGGCGTGCACCCGCCCTGCACGCACCTGCATGGTTACCCCCAATCGAGCCAGGATCTCGGCATTTAGCTTGGCATAGTCTCGGGAGTCCAACCCACTCAGGTCAAAGTAAGCTTTTTGGGGTTCACCGGTTAGGTAAGGCGCCACGACATCCGCCCACTGGTCCACAGGCAGCATTTCACGCTCTGCAATTATTTCAAAGACAGCAAGATACGCCTCTACGTCGTCGGTAGGTGTCATCTTTTTGCAGCGTGGCCTGCACTGTGGCCCTCACAGATGGTTGCACACTTTGGGTTCTTTCCGTAGTTAAAGCCTGGGGTACGGTCACGGCTCCTGCCAATTTTTCTACCAACAGTCTATTCATCTCAACTTGCTGTTGTAGCATGGCTTGGGAGGCCTCGTACTGTTGCCGACTGATCTCCTGCTGTTGCCGAGTGGCTTCTTGTTGCTGCAGACTGGCTTGGATCATCTGTTTGACCAGGTCCTCCATTGCCACCGCCTTTTTAGAGAATTCACCTGCCGCCTTCACCCAAGACATAGAGCGGCAAACAACAAATCAGTCCTTTTAGGGTGTGTGTCTCTTTAAGACTGCGTTTTGTTCACCTTGCCCACATCCTCCACCATATGTGGGGAAGTTAGCTCGGTAGGGTGCGGGTTTGCGGTGTGAACAGCAGTCAGAGTCCCAGACACAGATGAAGTCCAAATGCAGGCTTGGCCTGCGTTTATTCACAAGCTCAAGATAAAAGATAATACAGCCTTTGCTTCAGGCACAAACAAAATAAACCCTGCTTGTCCAGCACTACCTAAACATAAGACAGTTTTCCTCACTATACGTGCGTCTAGCTACAGCCACACGAATACAACATGTTATGCAGTACAGTCCACAAGTTTTTACCTTTGATAGCGTCAAAAGTATCTCCTGAGGCCAGCAGCTTTCAGCATTCCTAGCTGCACCCAGCCTTCCTCTGTCTGCACATCTTGCAGGCTTTGTGGACCTGCTAATGGTCCAGCCTCAGCACCTGTGGTGCCTGACTCCAAACCCTAAGACCTGGAGTGGAGGAAGTGGGATGGATGGCCCCACTGCCAAACCTGTCATCCATCCCAAAAAAACAGGCCCAAACACACTTTATCAAAGTGTCTCCAGCAACTACTTTTGCTGGAGACCATATCGCACTTTCCTGGTTTCCCCATGTCTCCTGTTGGGAGACATGAACTTCCCTCAGTCTCTAGTAGGCATAGTAGCTGAACCCAGGAGAAATATACCGGCCATCCAGGATTAACCCCTTCAGTGTCTCACAATACGTAGACATGATGGACATATAGTACCATGTGCATTACTTGCACACACATTTGTTAGTGGTTGTAAATTGATGGTGGGTGTTAGGGGAATGGTGAGGTTATCAGGATGAAATCAAGTGTTTGTACCATTTCTCCATTGAGGTGAGGAAGAGAGGTCATGCAGATCAGTACATTACACACACTACTGACACCTGAACAGCCAGGATAATTCATAGAAGGTCACCTTGCTCCTCTCAGAAGGAGTGCTGCTGCCCTGTTCACCAGACCGTTCCCTAGTAGTGATGAACAGGTTGTATTACCAAAATTTGTGATTCATTTCAGGAAAATAAGAGAGAGAGAGAATACTACTCTGTTTCTGGGCAAAATATATGCGTTGATCTATCAAGACACAAGGAGATATTTATAAATATATAGTTTCTAAATAAATTTAGAGATGAGCAAATCATTTTATTATTTTGAAATGTGCCCTAAATTTTATTTTATTTTTCCAATTTGTTATGGGTGAATCAAGAGAGAGATCTGCATGTGAAAAACATTTGCAATTCAGCTCTCTTTCTCTCTAACTGTCTCTCTTTCCCTCAAAAATATACTGTATTTTTCGCTTTATAAGACTCACTTTTTCCCGCCCAAAAGTAGGGGGAAAATGGCAGTGCGTCTGTTAAAACTAATACTAGTGAGCTCTTCCATTATGGAAGAGCTCACTAGTATGCATTAGGTGCGGGGAGTGGGGAAGAAGCGCTACAAGTGCTTCCGATACTCACCCTCCTGTGCCAGGGCTCCACTCTGGGTCAAGCGCTCTCTTGTCTTCTCCTGCCGATTCTGCACTGTCCTGACCCTGTACAGCATCGAGATGTAGTGCACACTATGACCTGACGCTGCACGCAGTCAGGTGACAGGAGAAGACAGGCGGAGGGGGGCTAAAAAAGCTGAAAAGGCTGATCTGAGGTCTGTTGGGGGTCTGACATGGAGGGGGGTTATGACATAGAGAGCTGATATGGGGGTCTGATGTGATGTCCTGATATTTGTGGGAGGTCTGATATGAGGATCTGATATGATTAGAGTTGAGCGAATCCTAAAAGATTCGGGGATTCGGTATTCGGCCGATTCCGCGGGATTTGTGGGTTCAAGCCAAATCACGAATCCCATTAAAGTCTATGGGAGACCGGAATATTTTTTCAGGGGCCAAAGGTTCTGCACAGTCAAGTTTGCCCCAACATGTGAAAACCTCAGAAAAAGATAGAAAAACCTTGGAAATGGATAGGAAACACCAGGGGCACCATTTTTTCTAAATCTGGCCAATAGTCTGGTGATGACCCCAAGGCAATTTTCAGGGACACGGTAATGGTGACCCACTTAAAAATGCTGCCTGACAACCTGGCGATGAACCCCTGATTGTCTGTCTTTCAATAAGATTGCAGTGTAAAGCATGGTGGTGATCCTCAGTATGACTTTTTGGATGGAGATTGCATGTGGTCACTTACTCCCTGGAACCCCATAGTCACCCCTTCTCTGATGTGCTACCCCAGAACATTCTCTGCCCCAATTCGCAAGACCTTTTGCAGTCTCAGTGTGCTGACAGTGGGGATTTACCAGTGTTGTCTGAGGAGGTGGTGGACAATGGCAAGACACAGGTGTCGGGGGGTGAGGTAGTTGAAAGTGAAGCAAGTTACAGTGGGGACTCCTTGGGGGGACTTTCTCATGATGG
Source organism: Rhinella marina (assembly GCA_900303285.1). NCBI lineage: Eukaryota > Metazoa > Chordata > Amphibia > Anura > Bufonidae > Rhinella > Rhinella marina. The sequence goes on from ONZH01016334.1 coordinate 4,247, forward strand.
GACAGATTCAACTTGGGTGGATCAGGCACAGGAACAGATCAATTTTTTTTTTGTATCCAGAAAACTATCCACTAGCGCTACCTTTAGAGACACTTTTTGTTGCTGCTGTTACCGCAGCAGTACTGCACACCTGCTGTTCTGGAAAACCAAATACGTATATATCTATATAATGGCACCGCGCAACTGGTATATTGATATCCCTTATTCACCTAGATGGTACTTTTAATTCAATAACTTTCCTCTGTAAGATTTAGTATACCACTCAGTTCACCTCTGGAGCGGTAGTTAGCACATATGTCTCAATGTTCCGTACACTGAAAACGCTGTATTCATAGCGTACTGGATTAGTTACACATGTGTTCGTACCTTTCTAGTGGCATGCACAAGGTCTTCAGGGTGTTCGGTGGTTCAGGATACGGTCCCGGTTCTTCCTAGGGACTTTCTCAATTTCTGGAGCGAGCCCCGGCCGGTGGCTCAGCTCCGCTTGCTTGTCTGTAGCTCACGCTCACTCAGAGCGTGCGGTGACGTCACCTGTGCTACGGATAGGTAATTGAGCCAAACTTACTAACCTACGCGTTTCAAACAACACGGTGTTCTTCCTCAGGGTAATTTTCCAGTTAGGCTCTGTATCCTCCTTTATATCTCCACCTCATTAGCCCCTCTTGCGCCCCCACATGTGTAACTAATCCAGTACGCTATGAATACAGCGTTTTCAGTGTACGGAACATTGAGACATATGTGCTAACTACCGCTCCAGAGGTGAACTGAGTGGTATACTAAATCTTACAGAGGAAAGTTATTGAATTAAAAGTACCATCTAGGTGAATAAGGGATATCAATATACCAGTTGCGCGGTGCCATTATATAGATATATACGTATTTAATTTTTTTTTGTGTTTATTTAACTTTTATTTAGCACAAATAATCACTGAGATATTTATTCGTTCTCTTCGCTGCGCTGTCTGGCGTTTGGGTTCGTCACTTTGATGGCGAGCTCTGCCGCTCTCTCCACAATGGTCTTTCGGTTCTTTGAGGAGACGTTGTGGGCGATTTCTGCACAGAAGGACTTGTTGCTCATCATCAGAACCTCGAGCTCCTTGACATTGTGGACCAGGAATTTGCGGAACCCTGTGGGCAGCATGTGTTTGGTCTTCTTGTTGCTACCTTACCCAATGTTGGGCATCAGGATCTGCCCCTTGAACCTCCTGCGGGCTCTGTTGTCAATACCTCTGGGTTTACGCCAGTTACGCTTAATCTTTACATAACGGTCTGATTGGTGGCAGATGAACTTCTTCGTCCGCTTCTTGACGATCCTGGGCTTAATGAGGGGCCGGAGAGCCGCCATGATACCCGTTCGAAGCGTCCACCTTCTCTGCAGACAGCCCGAGGAAGAGAGCGGAACAGATCAATTTTAAGTGTAAGGCAACATCAGCACCACAACCGCTTGGGAGATGCAGTGGGCATTGTGTTTAGAAAGGCTGATGGGCTTCCGTCAGCACTGTGTGTATAGAACCCCATGGCCTTTCATAAAAAATTTGGTTACAAAGCCGCATGACTCCTGAAAAATTGTTTTTAGAAAGCCGGATGACTTTCCTGAAAAATTGTTAGTAGAAAAACGGATGACTTTCCTGAAAAATTGTTAGTAGGAAGCCGGATGACTTTCCTGAAAAATTGTTGCATATGCAACTAAGATGACGAGGAGGAGGAGGAGGAGGAGGAAAGCAAGCAATTTAGGAGGTAGCCTGAGGTGGGGATGAGAACTGGGGGATATCCATGACCTGTTAATCTTGATGAACGTGAGGATGTCGGCGTTGTCGGTGGACAGGCGCATCCGTTTGTCCGTAATGATACCCCCGGCGGCACTAAAAACCCTTTCAGACAGTACACTTGCAGCTGGGCAGGCAAGCACCTCAAGAGCGTACTACGCAAGTTCTGGCCACCTGTCCAGCTTGGCCAGCCAGTAATTATATGGCGTGGAGTTATCGGTCAGGACGTTGGTCTGGTCCGCGACATGCTCCCTCACCATCTTGCGGTACTGTTCCGCCCTGCTCTGCCTGCCCTGTGGCTGTGTCATACTGTCTTGCTGGGGTTTAAGAAACTTGGCAAAAGCATGGAATAGTGTACAACTGCCCTTGGCACCTACACTGACTTTCCCCCTCCTCTCCTCTCCAACTTCAGCCACTGCAGTCCGCCCCCTGTTGCTCGACTGGTCTGGAAAGGCCTGTAGCAGTTTCTGAACAAGGGCCTTGTGGTAGAAAGTGACTCGGGTGCTCCTTTCCTCCACGGGTATAAGTTGGGCAAACTTGTCCTTGTAGCGTGGGTCAAGGAGAGTGTACACCCAATAGTCATTGGTGGACAGTATCCTCTTGACCCGGGGATCACGACAAAGACAGCCAAGCATAAAGTCTGCCATGCGCCCTACTGTGCCAACACACAAGCCTTCAGCCTCCTCACTTAGCGAACTCTCCATCTCCTCCTCCCCCCCTTCCTCCGACCCCAATTCACCCTCCTCAGCCCATACCCGCAGGGTAGCATGGAATCACCCCCTGATGCATGGTGCCCAAGAGTTTCTTCCTCCTCCTCAGCCTCCTCCTCCTCCTCAGTTTCACGCTGCAAAACTGACAACAGGGTGCTCTCAATGTCACTGTCTTCCCCCACCTCCTGTGACACTGCTGAATCCTCAGATCTTAGGTTCCTAAAGGAGTTCTGGATGAGGCACAACAGAGGGATGGTGACACTGATGATGTGTGCATCACCACTGACCATCTCTGTTGCCTCCTCAAAGGGACCTAAGACCTGGCAGATGCCAGCCATCCACGTCCACTCCTCAGCATAGACATGAGGAAGCTGACTGGCCTGACTACTACCTCGGGGGATCACCTGGCAGTCTACAACTGCCCTGCATTGTTGGTACACCCTGGCTAGCATGTGTCGCGGCATCGGTGGTGGACTTGCGAAAATGGGCGCATATGTGCCGCACCTTGGTGAGCAACTCACTCAACTGGGGGTAGGTCTTGAGGAACCGCTGGACCACCAAGTTGAGCACGTGGGCCATGCATGGCACGTGAGTAAGCCCACCAAGATGCAGATCCGCCACCAGGTTACGCCCATTATTGCAGACCACCATTCCTGGCTGAAGGTTCAGCGGCCCCATCCACACATTGGTCTGCCCCCTGATGCCCTGTAAGAGCTCTTCAGCCGTGTGCCTCTTATCCCCCAGGCTTAGCAGTTTCAGGACTGCCTGCTGCCGCTTCCCTACCACAGTGCTGAAACTGCTGGCCATCGAGGAAATGAGACTTGACGATTGGGACATCACTGCCACTTTGGAGGAGGAGGAGGTGGAGGAGGAGGTGGAGGCATAATGTGCCGGAGACACACAGACGGAACTATGTCCCGCAATTCGTGGTGTGGCTAGCACATGTGCAGCCCCACGATCGGTCTCTGACCCAGCCTCCACCAGATTGACCCAATGTGCCGTGAGGGAGATGTAATGTCCCTGGCCACCGGTACTTGTCCACGTATCTGTGGTCATGTGGACTTTACCACAAACGGCGTTTTTGAGAGCGTGGGCGATGTTCTCAGACACATGCCGGTGCAGGGCGGGGACGGCACATCGGGCAAAATAGTGTCGGCTGGGGACAGAGTAACGGGGGGCTGCCGCCTCCATAAGGTTGCGGAAGGATTCTGTCTCCACAAGCCTGTACGGCAACATTTCCAAACTAATCAGCTTGGTGATGTGCACATTTAGAGCTTGCGCATGGGGGTGGGTGGCTGCATACTTGCGCTTGCGTTCAAATGTCTGCGGTAGAGACAGTTGAACGCCGCACTGGGACACATGAGTGGAGGAGAGGGAGGGAGATGGAGCTGGAGGGTCCTTTCGGGGCTGGAGGCTGCAACGTCCTGGCTTGGACGAGACACAGTTGCTGGACTAACTGTGTCAACGTCACCAGCTGACAGAAGTGCAAACCATTTGGTGGGGTGTTTTCTCTCCAAATGTTTGCGCAGGCTACTAGTGGTCAGGTTGTTGCGTTTTGAACCCCTGCTCATTGACGTGTGGCACAGCTTGCACACCGCCAAACGAGGATCGGCCTCATCATCCTTAAAGTACTCCCAAACTAAGGAGTGGCGCATAGTACGGGCTGGAGCGTGACCTCTAGGAGCACTTGGGGAAGTAGTAACTCGGCCCTGGCTTCTCCCTCGTCGCAGCCCTCTGGCTCTCTCAACAGCTTGTGGTGCTGATGTCGTCTCACAGTCTGAACCACTGCCTCCAGTTGCCTCATCCACCCAAGTAGGATCTGTCCCCTCATCATCCCCCAGGTCTTCCTCAGACTCCAAAGTGACGTCCCTGACAACTACCTCCGACAACAGTGTCTCGTCGTCATCTTCCACCAGCTCCTCAGACGCCACTGCTAACTCCCCACTCTCATAACCTGGAGACAGCAAAAGGTCCTGAGAATCAGGGCATAGCAGCTCGTCCACTGGCACATCAGGGAAGTGGTGGCTGAAGAGTTCCATGGATACATTTTGTCTGTGGGACATACCCCTAAAGGGTTCTGGCTGGGGAGAAGGAGGGCGAGTTGGAGGACAGACACCCTGGCTCAGAAAAGTCGACTGGCTGGATGAGGGGGCAGACGAAACGTGGCTGGATGTGCTCTCTGCAATCCACTGAACCACCTCCTGTTGTTGTTTGGGGTCTGTCAGAGTTGTAGGACGCTGCCCTACCAACTTCTGGAGTTGACCAGGCACCCTGACCTTACGTGTTTCCACTGTACCCACAGCAGCTGGAACTGTGTCACCATGCACACCACAGTCATCACCGCTGACCACAGCACCACCACGATTCCCACCTCTCCCTCCATGACCACCTCTTCCACCTCTCCCAGCTCTTCCCCCTCTCCCCCTGACCCTGGGGTTCTCCATGTGCACAGTAGCAGTATTACATTATTATAATTTTAAAGATTCAATACGGAATCTATAGACTGTGAGGTATATAGAAGGCTGATGAAATATATTCCCTTGTCGCAGCACTGTGTATTACAGAGAGCACTAAAATGCACTGGCCAATATAGATATATTGATATCTAGGTAAAATTATCTTCAGATCTATCAAGAAATAGCACGCAGTATTTGTATATCACACTGGAATCTACAGATCAATACGGAATCTATAGACTGTGAGGTATATAGAAGGCTGATGAAATATATTCCCTTGTCGCAGTACCGTGTATTACAGAGAGCACTAAAATGCACTGGCCAATATAAATATATTGATATCTAGGTAAAATTATCTTCAGATCTATCAAGAAATAGCACGCAGTATTTGTATATCACACTGGAATCTACAGATCAATACGGAATCTATAGACTGTGAGGTATATAGAAGGCTGATGTAATATATTCCCTAGTCGCAGCACCGTGTACTACAGAGAGCACTAAAATGCACTGGCCAATATAGATATATTGATATCTAGGTAAAATTATCTTCAGATCTATCAAGAAATAACACGCAGTATTTGTATATCACACTGGAATCTACAGATCAATACGGAATCTATAGACTGTGAGGTATATAGATGGCTGATGTAATATTCCCTTCTCTCAGCACAGTCATGCACAGGAATATATCTGTTTAGAGATGTATAGTTTGAGCTATGTGGATGGACAAGGTGTACCAGGCACAGCTCTGCACAGAATACAGGCTTACAGCATATACTGTATACTGTTCTTCAGAGAATAAATAGTCTTTAAAAAGACTGTTGGGGCTTCCTAACCTAACTCCTTGCTGCACACACTACACTAGCTAACACTGTCTCTCTCTTCTCCTTCCAAAAGCACAATGAGGCTGGTGCTGCAGGTCCCTACCTTATGTAAAGTAAGGTCACATGTTACTGTCAGCCAATCACTGCTGGGGAGGTATAGGGGCTGGTACATCACAGCAGGCGTTCCCACAGCCTTCCCTTTCATGCTGATTGGCTGAAAAAAGCTGGCATTTCAAACGGGCAGTGACTCACGGATATTCACGAGTCCGCACTGCCTCGGTATCACGAGCCGAGCCGAAGCGGGCAATATTTGTGCGAATCACGAATATTGCCGCTTTGATTCGCTCATCACTAGATATGATGTCTGATGAAAAATATTTTTTTTCTTATTTTCCTACTCTAGAATCTGGGGTGCATCTTATCATCGGTTGCATCTTATAAAGCCAAAAATACGGTAAGTCCTAGAGCACCAAAGAGTGTTATATGCCAACTTTCAGAGCAATTGGTGCATATTGGATTTTGAGAGTATCACATTTTTTAAATATTTGGCAAATTGGACCTGAAATATATTTCAAGAAATCTCATCTCTACATATTACTATTTTACATTTTTTACAAGGATGGTGCTGAAATTTACAATACCTTCAGTGAGCTAAATTTTTAGGTTTCTACTGGAGTAATATCACCTAGAAGTATAGACAGGTGTCTTTGAGTTTCTAGTTCACAAGAAAACAGAAGCAATCTCTGAAAAACAGATCCCTGGAAGACATAAATATCTAGAAGATGTTTTATGGTATCTTATAAATCAGAACATTTTTCTGAAAGGGCTGAAAATTATTAGTGTACTGTATATATATATATATATATATATATATATATATATATATTCCAACTTGCTGAATCAACTGCTTGTCGTGCGCAGGGTTTATAAGACAGAGTTTCTGTCTGAAGCAATGCTGCCTTCATTTACTCATGGTTGCCAAGAAAACTGACCAGCCCAGGAGAAAATCATATTCTCTTCCATTCAAATTAGATTTTGTTATCTTCTGTTGCTATGCTACCCTGGTCCTATCATTTAGGAAAGATTAATAGATGTCACTTACCAGAACTTTGATGTGCCCATTCTCTAACTTCCTTTTACATTGCTGGAAAATTTATACATAGTTATCTTATTGGCTTGTCTGATCCACAATCTGCACCTAAGGAATATAAAGAAACCAGCTACACTTTGAAATTCTAATACAAAATGAAAATAAATTAAGGCCATCAAGAATATGCAAAAATATTCCTCCTCCATATGAGCCTTTTATTTGAGGAATATAAAGGAAGATTTGGGCTCACCTCCTCCCCTCCCAGATCATGCCTCCTATACCTTCAAGAAGAGAAAGGTCATTAAGTGAGTTCCCCTGAAGGAAAGGTAGTGGGGCCAAGTGGAACCCTTTTTCTTTCCATCACCCAAAGAGCTGCAGGGTCTGGCTCTATGCTTTATCACCTTGTCTTTAGTAGATCAGTTAATGCTCGTGTTCCAGCCAGCAGAATCTGAACCTGAGCCATAGCAGATAATATCCATATACTGCAAATAATTATAGAGTAAACCATGTTAGATAATGAAAGAGATTTCCGAACAATATTGTCACTTGCTGCTCTCAACATTTTATGTTGCTTGTCAGATATGAACTGTAACTCTTGAAAATGTAATCTGCTTGAATGAAATTCATGAGGGAATTTAAATGTAGACATAGAATATGAGATTTTCTCTGATCTATTTTTCATGCACAAAAGATTTCTACAGGGAAAAAAAAAACATGTTAAATAAGAAATAGAAACCAAAAAGTACATTCTACCATTTAGTTCACTAGCAAAGATCCAACAGGAAGGGACTTTGCTTGTTCTAACATGTAAATCACCTCTCACTTCTTACAGATACTTAACTATGTCTTATTTTAAAGTGTCCGATTTAAGAAGAGCAGGCCTATTGAAAAGTAACAAAATTTTTTTAGAATATTTGAAGAAAAAAAATGAGAGCATGACTACTAACATGATGGATACTTTGAAAACAATAAAAACGGAACAAAAACGTATCAGGCAATACTAGTAGTCAGAAAACAGGCCAAGGTCAGGGCAAGCAGGGTTTGTGCAAATCAGTGAAACTAGCCCAAGGTCATTGCAGGCAGAAAAAGGTCAATTTGATTGATAGGCTATGCTCAGGACAGGCAGTGCAGGGTCAGAGTCAATAAGCAGGCAAAGGTCTGTACATGGGCAGATACATAGAATATCACAACTTTAATAGAATCTAGAAAGCTAGGAAACCTAAGCTTCGGCATCCTCCTATAAAGGAAGGTGCCTTAAATACCCTAAAGTGACCACCTATTGGCAAGAGGAAACTAAGGTGTGCTGACACTTAAAGAGCCAGGAAGGGCGCATGTCCTTGAGATAGGCCCTGGAGGAGACTGTCAAACCCCCGTGGCCGGTAAAAGTCACGGGGGGCTAGCGGCTAGCCCTGCTTCTAGTGGGCTGCAGAGGGTAAGTGGATTTGAGTTATCAGGAAAGAAGGAGAAGCAGGGAAAGTCACATGGCGCCCATGCCCGCCTGGAGAGTGGGACAGCAGTGGGCACAGCCTGCCATTGCAACATTATGGCAGTCCTTTACATGCAGTCTAATAGCTGGCAGTGAGTTTTCGGGGTCTTACTCTTTTCCCAGCCATGGAATACTACCTATCTATTAAAAATAGAATCGCATTGTCCTCATGCCCCACACTTGCATGATTACATGCTTTACTGACTGAAAACCCCAGTGATTAATAAAAAAAATGCAAGTTTATAATTAGGGTTGAACAAATCGAAGTATCCAAAGTGAAATTTGATTTGTTGCAATTTTCCTTGTGCCTCGTGGTAACAAATCATTTTTCCCTGAAATGACGGTAAAAAAAAATAAATCACCTCATCCATTTGAACACAAAGAGGCCGCTGCAGCCATTTTGATTGAACATCCCACGCAAAATCTTGTGTGCGATGAAGTATGATGTCATCACACAGGATTTTGAGCGGTGTCTTCTATCAAGATGGCCACGACGACCTATTCGCATTCAAATGGATATGGTGAGCATTTTTTTTTTTTTACCAGATTAACCCCTGAAAGCTCTCACTATTATCCTCAGATTCTGTAATCAGTGATGAACACGGCATCTCAGGAGTTCAATAATGGGTGAATGGGTTCAATAATGTAATTAGCAGCCAGCTGAGGATCTCAGGTAACAATCCAGTCATTTCTATTCAATGCTTTAAAGGGACAGAGTGCTGTGGATGATACTGTTAAAGTGGTATTCCGGTTACCATAAATATAACTTATGTTTTAGACTAATTTTAGACTATGACCGTTCAGTAGTAAATCTTCCACTGCTACCCATTGCGTGTCCTCATAAATTACCATGGCACCGACCTGTGATTCACACCACTCTCAAAAGAAGGACTTACAACACCTGCTCTAGGTTTCACTAAGCCACACCCCGACTCTGTCAGGCCATGCCCCCTTCCCCCTCCGCAGCCAATTGGGATTGAAAAAATGAAGGTAAAAATAAACTTCTGTCAGCTGCAGGGGTGGGAGAGTGAGTTTCTCTCTGCAACAACACACAGAAACATTAGATGAAATAGACTAATATTAGACTACTACCGTTCAGTAGTAATAAAAGATGTTTTCTTCCACTAAAAGGACTTAAAAGCACCCCCCCCCCCAGGTCCCGATAAACCACGCCCCCGGTCAGGCCATGCCCTCTCCCACTCCGCAGCCAATGGGGATTGAAAAAATGAAGGTCAAAATCAACTTCTGTCAGCTACAGGAATGGGTGGGAAGGAGACTTTCTCTTTGCAATGACACACACACACAAACATTAAATGAAATAGATTAAATATATTCGTGTGAAGCAATGTTTTCTTCCACTGCTACCCACTGTGTTTCCACAAATTACCATGGCATTGACCTATAATTCAGGCCACTCTGAAAAGAAGGACCTAAAAGCACCCCCCCCAAGGTCCTGGTTAAACCACGCCCCCGACCCGGTCAGGTCATGCCCCCTCCCACTCCGCAGCCAATGGGGATTGAAAAAATGAAGGTAAAAATCAACTTCTGTCAGCTGCATTGACTTTCTCTCTGCAACGACACACAGAAACATTAAATGAAATAGATGAAATATACCCAGGCGAAGCTGGGTCTTTCTGCTAATGTATATATATATATATATATATATATATATATATATATATATACACATACACTGTATATGTAATCAGAATATTGCAATTATTCGGGTTAAACCACACAAACCGTTTAATCAAACAAATGACCATTGACTTGACTTTCCAAGCCTGTAAATTAACAGTATAAGCAATTGTGCAAGTCAATAAACTTTTGGTGGCAAAGATGTTGTTTACTTGAGAGATACCAGGGCAATTACTGAAAGAAAGAAAATAATGAACAAATGGTAACAAAGCAAGGAATAGAATTAATTTAGGTAATAATTAGAGCTTCAAGGTTACTCTGACATTAATCAATCAGGATTTTCTGCAAATTAGAAGATGTGAATTGCTGCTTTGCATGCCGTGGAGCTCTTACAATGGAAGAAATGGCCTTGCGGAGTAATGATTACCATTTAGATTCTCTTTTCTATTGCTGTAGCACTATTTGGGGAATTCGAGTCTGAACTTCTATGTAAATGAAAACATGAACATAAAAACTACCAAAATAGCCAAATGCAAATATTTACATTACAGTATACATTACTCTCACAGACAAAACAAAATAGATGCCGCATAATAATCACATAAAGCAAATGTTCACTTCACAGATAAACATAACATATAGTTAATTGTGCGTAATACCGTGCAAATGATGATAATATTAAAGGGCTTGTGCAGGGTTAACCCATTACAGATACAACCTCTTTTGGACTTCAGGACACAGTCATTTTTAGGTTGTTTTTTTATCTCCAAACATACTTAAGGGGTTGTCCACTTTGACAACTATACTCAGGATAGGTTAGAATGTAAGATCAGTGAGGTCTGACTCCCGGTTCCCCTGCCGACCAGCTGTTTGAAGTGAAAGCAGTGCTCCTACAAGCACTGCCTTCACTGCTCTGTTTACCTGCTCACTGCAGCAATTAGCAATTACAGCAGCAATATAACTATAACTATGGCGTCCCCATTCACTTCTATAGGACAGCTCTGCCTGTTCAAGTGAATGCTGCGTCTGGAGCAAAGAAGGTTTGTACACAAACATAGAAGAGGATTCTTTACGGTAATAGCAGTGAGACTATGGAACTCTCTGCCTGAGGAGGTGGTGATGGTAAGTTCACTAAAAGAGTTCAAGAGGGGCCTGAATGTATTTCTGGAGGGTAATAATATTACAGGTTATAGTTACTAGAGAGGGGTCTTTGATCCAGGGAGTTATTCTGATTGCCTGATTGGAGTCGGGAAGGAATTTTTTAACCCTAAAGTGAGGAAAATTGGCTTCCACCTCACAAGGTTTTTTTTTTTTTGCCTTCCTCTGGATCAACCGGCAGGATAACAGACTGAAATGGATAGACATACAGTTTGTCTTTCTTCAGCCTTATAAACTATGTTACTATGTTACAGAGCCGTCCCATAGAAGTGAATGGGGACACCATAGTTGTAATTACAGTGCTTGCCGCTGCAATTGCTGTAGCGAACAGGTAGAGCAGAGAAGGCAGCACTCGTAGGAGTGCTGCTTTCACTTAAAAACTGCTGATTGGCGGGGATGACAGGAGTCAGACCCTTGCTGATCTGATATTAATAACTTATCCTGATGATAGATCATCAATAGTAAAAAACGGTTAACCCCTTTGAAGGACATCTGTCAGCATATTGGTATCTATGAAACTGGCTGACCTGTTACACGTGCACTTGGCAGCTGAAGGCATCATATGCGTACTATTGCTTTTCTTGCCTTCAATCTCCTGCAGGTTGACAGTAAACACTGAATATTATTCAGCTCTGGCCTACCCACGTCTCCATCCAGCTCCTCCTCCCTCTGCATCTTCCTGACTTTTCTAGGTTATGGAGGAAGAAGTAAAGTAAGCAAAGCATGCGTATGGTCATCATTAAGATCTGCCCTCCCCCCCTAATAGATGCAGACTGGATGGTATTGGTTGGAATAATAATGGCTAGTAATTGTAGGAATAAATAAATAAAATTTATGCTGCATAAGTGTCCCTGGACTATCCTTCTCCAAAATTCTTCTATTAATCTTTTTCAACAACACAGTCCCTAGTACATGAGCGCTTGCCATGTCTCTCCACATGCTCAGCTCATGGGACAATGGTGGAGACCCCACGGAATCAGGGTTTCAAAGGGCTGTGATATAACAGGGGATGGCTATCTGTGGATTGGCTGTCTGAACCGAATTATGGGTGATCTTACATTCCCGGGTTTCCTGCTTGCACTTTGTAACATGTACAGCCGCCATTTTAGGAAAAACTGATTTTTTTTTTTTACCACAAAGCGAGAGGAAATTAAGATTTGTTGCAAATCAAAGTTGTCCTAAACTTTGGACCAAATTCTGCTCCGAATGCTTCACTTCGCTCAAGGCGTGTACAGAAATATGTGGTCAGTTATACATCATGGTCACTGTGCGTGTGAGGTACATGAGGTAATAGTTGTCATTGTAACTGTCTACAGTAATATTATATATATATATATATATATATAATATACATATATACATAATGTGTAAAAACAGGGCATGGGGGGGATAAATGAAGAGAAAATACTCCATTCCATTCTGAATAGATCCATGCAGAGCTCATTGTGCATTTCTAATCCTTTTTGTTAGGGGTTGAAGGACCTGTGATCATGTTATCACAGGTCCTGGCAGATGCACTATACTCTGTGTAGTTCCCTTGCTAGATGTACAGGACATTTGATGACATCATAGAAGGTCCTTTAGCTTTCTCCACTAATGATAGGAATTTTAGACTGAAGATGGACAGGAGTCAGTATTGAAAGTAATTAGGGGGCGGAGCCTATACTCCACTATGGGGGGAACTTTCCCATTGGCACCATAGTAGCTACGTGGTCTGCCTGTATGGAAGGTACTATAAGCTGCTGCTACTGTAAATCTGTAAGACGCTAGAAGATAAGATATATTTCCCAAATATTATCAGAGCAGAAATGTTATAAGATTACAATGAACATTACCTTTGGACAAGCCTTAAAGGGGTATTCCCATCTCACAAATGTAGTTTGTATAGTTAGATATAGCCATACTAATATTATTACTAGTAGAATGTACTTATATAAAATGTACCGTTTACAAGATTTGCCTATTTGTATATCCATTGTCCCACACACATCAGTCAGGCCGTTGCCCCTGGTTAAGGCCACCGCGGCCATGTAGTAGTGGTGGTCAGCTTGCTCCTTTTCAAACCAGCTCTGAGGTAACTGCTGTATTGTGAACACACATTACATGAGCATGCGGAGACACATCTTCTGGTACTTTCACATCTGCGTTTTGGATGCTACCAGTCCAAAACACAATGGTCAGGATCCGTCCAAAACGCAGACTTTATAAACGGATCCTGCTCCATAGAGATGAATTGATCTTGGAACAGGATCTGTTTCTCTGCGTTTTGGAAACACAGACAAAAATACTACAACCCTAAGATGTGTCTCCGCATGTTCATGAAATGTACATTCACAATACAGCAGTTACCTCAGAGCGGGTTTGAACAGGAGCAAGCCGGCTACCACTACTACATGGCTGCGGTGGTCGTAACTAGGGGCAACGGCCTGACTGATGTTTGTGGGACAATGGATATACAAATAGGGAAATCTTCTAAACGGTACATTTTATATAAATACATTCTATAATAGTAATATTGGTATGGCTATATCTAATTATACAAACTACATTTTTGAGATGGGAATACCCCTTTAAGGCACATTTACACTATCCGAGGAGTAGCTGATTATCAGGAAGAAAGCATTTCTTCCCGATAGTCGGCTGCTCGTTAAGTGGAGGTGAAGATCTGTATTTAGATGCAGCTATTATCTCGACAGTATGAGGACGAGCGGTCGCTTCTGCAACTGCTCAACCTCTTACAGAATCATTGCTCCTTAGCATCCAGTCACTGTTTAGACAGCACAATCTACTGCCTGGGGCCAATGATTGAGATCTCCGCACCTACGATCATTTCACCTGTTGAACGAGCATTTTGCTTGTTCATAAGGTGATTTGCATCATCTTTAGGGCTCGTTCACATCACCGTTAGGCCCCTTTCACACGAGCGGGAGACTCGCATGTCTCCCGCAACGCATCTACAGGGCTGGACTCGGCACGGACAGGGATCGCATATAATGCTATGCGATCCCTGTCAGTGCGGAGTCCAGCCCTGTAGATCCGTTGCGGGAGACATGCGAGTCTCCCGCTCGTGTGAAAGGGGCCTTAGGGCTTCCGTTCAGGCTTTCCGTTATAACATCGTTATAACGGAAAGAAACGGAATCCCTAGGACGGACATCAAAACGGACACCTTTAAGAGGCATTCCGTTTTGATCCGTCATAATAGAAGCCTATGGCCCTGCATAACGGATCCGTCTGGTTGCCGTTATGCTGGACGGAAAACAAAGTCCTGTCGACAGGACTTTGTTTTCCGTCCAGCATAACGGCAACCAGACGGATCCGTTATGCAGGGCCATAGGCTTCTATTATGACGGATCAAAACGGAATGCCTCTTAAAGGTGTCCGTTTTGATGTCCGTCCTAGCGATTCCGTTTCTTTCCGTTATAACGATGTTATAACGGAAAGCCTGAACGGAAGCCCTAACGGTGATGTGAATGCACCCTTAGATGGGTAGATTATTGAGAATGAACGTTCGTAGGAATGTTTGTTCCCAATGACCGGCCAAATATTGGGCCATGTAAATCTATGTAGCTTTCCTTGTCAAACCAAAGTAGCTCCTATTGCCCTGAAAGTTGGTATATAACCCCCCTTTAGCCTCCTAGGACTCCTATTAATTTTTAGGAAAACTTGTTATCTCTTTTTGTTTATTTTTTTATTTTTTTCCTTCCCCCCTCCTCAAGTTCTGGAATGCAATGACAGCAATGGTAAATGATGTCTGAGTAACTCTGACATACATAGCTACAGTATGGGTAAACACACGTTGGATGGTGTTAACTAGAGATGAGCGAATCAAAGTCAAGCAAATTGACTTTGATCCGAACTTCAGGAAAAATTCAATTAATAACAAATCAAATTTTTTTGTGAAATTCAGCGACACAGCCGAATCGAACTTCGCTCATCACTACCATTATCATACATCGTGTTTAAAAACACAATCTGCCGGCATATGTGTTTTACTTTTTCATAATCCAAAGCTTCCAAAAATTGTCCCTTATTGGAGGCAGAAAATGCTTAAACACACACAGTGTTATGGGATAAAAAAAAAGTAGTGTGGATGTGGACAGGGTCCAGTACAGATATAGTGGCATGTGGCTGCAATAGCGGAGGCAGCAGGAGCAGTATAGCATGGAATATACAAGGCTGTCTATGGGTAGTAGTAATAATAGTAGTAGTGCTAGTGGCAGCAGATGCTTTGCTTTAATAGTGGTAGCAGTAGGGGATTAACAGCGAGGAACAGCAGCAGGAACCCTATGGTACTTGTTGGCAGAAAGGCAGCAGTATGATGGAGACAGCAACAGCCTTACAGAAGATGATGGTTGGCAGGTCACAGCAGTGAAATGATGGCATCAGTGGCATGATAGAAGTGGTGGCAGCAGCTATAAATAACATGATGGTTGGCAGGTCACAGCAGTGGCATGATGGAGGCGGCAGCAGCCGTACAGAATATGATGGTTGGAAAGTTGAATTAGTAGCATGACGCAGGCCACAACAGCAGAGATACAGAATGCAGGGCCGTATTTAGGGTTCATGCTGCCCTAGGCACTCTCTGTGATGACGCCCCCCCAACGTGACCCATTCCCCCACGCCCCCAAATTTCAGCCGCGCCACCACCCCCCAGCAAAACCTGACCCTATGCACTTTAGTCGTCCAGTCACAGGGGTCGGCCCTATAGGCTGACAATGGCGACTATTGTGCCTGTATGTATTTACTATATTTCTACATAACTATCGCAGCAATGTACCGTATCTAGAGCTTGCCAGCAAACTTAATGCAACTAAAGGAGTCATGATAAACATACCTCATACCTACTATGCACCCACCAGACCTCAGATCAGCAGAATGTGCCCCAATCAGACCTCAGATCAGCGTATTGTGTCCCCATCAGACCTCAGATCAGCAGAATGTGCCCCCAAAAAACCTCAGATCAGCCCACTGTACCCCCATCAGACCTCAGATCAGCCCATTGTGCCCCCATCAGACCTCAGATCAGCAGAATGTACCCCCATCAGACCTCAGATCAGCCCACTGTACCCCCATCAGACCTCAGATCAGCCCACTGTACCCCCATCAGACCTCAGATCAGCCCACTGTGCCCCCATCAGACCTCAGATCAGTCCACTGTGCCCCCATAAGTCCTCAGATCAGCCCACTGTGCCCCCATCAGACCTCACATTAGCCCACTGTGCCGCCATCAGACCTCAGATCAGCCCATTGTGCCCCATCAGACCTCAGATCAGCCCATTGTGCCCCATCAGACCTCAGATCAGCCCATTGTGCCCCCATCAGACCTCAGATCAGCCCATTGTGCCCCATCAGACCTCAAATCAGCCTCTTGTGCCCCATCAGACCTCAGAACAGCCCACTGTGCCCCCATCAGACCTCAGATCAGCATCTTGTGACCCCATCAGACCTCAGATCAGCGTCTTGTGCCCCCATCAGACCTCAGATCAGCCCACTGTGCCCCCATCAGACCTCAGATCAGTCCACTGTGCCCCCATAAGTCCTCAGATCAGCCCATTGTGCCCCCATCAGACCTCAGATCAGCCCACTGTGCCCCCATCAGACCTCAGATCAGCCCACTGTGCCCCATAAGACCTCAGATCAGCCCATTGTGCCCCCATCAGACCTCACATTAGCCCACTGTGCTGCCATCAGACCTCAGATCAGCCCATTGTGCCCCCATCATACCTCAGATCAGCCCATTGTGCCCCATCAGACCTCAGATCAGCCTCTTGTGCCCCCATCAGACCTCTGAACAGCCCACTGTGCCCCCATCAGACCTCAAATCAGCCTCTTGTGCCCCCATCAGACCTCTGAACAGCCCACTGTGCCCCCATCAGACCTCAGATCTGCGTCTTGTGACCCCATCAGACCTCAGATCTGCGTCTTGTGCCCCCAATCAGACCTCAGATCAGCGTCTTGTGCCCCATCAGACCTCAGATCAACGTCTTGTGCCCCCCATTAGACCTCAGATCAGCGTCTTGTGCCTTGTGCCCCCCTCAGACCTGCCCACCCAGCCACTTAAAAAAAACATACTTACCTGTTCTGCGCTGCCGCTGCCTTCAGCTCCCGCGCTCCACTGTCTTCCCTTCCGGCGCGCACTATGACCTGAATTCCATGATGGCTTTTGAATTTTTTTTTTTTCCCACAATCTTTATAGATTCTCCCGGCGGGGTGCCGCCCCCGGCAACCCGCTGCCCTAGGCACCGTGCCCCCGGTGCTTAGTTGCTAATATGGCCCTAACAGAATGTGAAGGTAAACAGAGAGTAACAGTGGCAAGATGGCCGCCAGAGCATGCCACTGTTCCAGTCTGCCTGCCCAGAAATCCATGAAGTCAGAAAACAGGATATGCGACAGAGACTGACCTTAGTTTAGGTAGACCTGAACCTGGACATTGAGAAAAGAGCTGTCAGTTTGCCGACTGGCCTCTGCCTGGTGCAGTATATGAAGAAACTTCTCCATTATGTTGATGAGACTAAAATGGCTGCTGCTTCTACTGCTGCTCATAGTGGCAGGAAAGGAGAGGGGTCTACCTTTCAGCCATGCTGGCAACAGGCGACTGCTTACCATAAGCTGCGGCAAGCTGCGTACACTATGTTTCTTGATAATTACTTAATTCCCCCAATTTTCACTGGCTGCAAAGGTCTAGAAGCAGAGCTATCCAGTAGAGATGAGCGAATCATCAAAAATGCGCTTAGCCTAATATTCGCTGAATTTCTGACAAGATTCGTTAAAAAAAATCATCAGTTCACCAGCTGGTCCTGCACCCTAATTTTTTAGCCGGTCAGCTCACCAGCTGGGCCTGCACCATAATTTTTTTGCCTGTCAGCTCACCAGCAGGCCCTCAATAATAATGTTTTACACGCTCAGCTCTGCTACATGTCACACATAATGTTTCAGACGGTCAGCAAAGCGGCATGTCAAAAATAATTTTTAACACGCTCAGCTCTGCTACATGTCACTTATAATTTTTCAGACGTTCAGCTAAGCGGCATGTCAAAAATAATTTTTAACACGCTCAGCTCTGCTACATGTCACTTATAATGTTTCAGGCGTTCAGCTAAGCGGCATGTCACCCTTAAATTTTTTTATGGTGAGCTCGGCAGCAGAGTGTCAACCTTAAATTTGGGACAGTTTGATGGGCAGCAGCGTGTCATCCTTAATTTTGTGACAATTTGATGGGCAGCAGCGTGTCAACCTTAAAATTGGGACAGTTTGATGTGCAGCAGTGTGTCAACCTTAAATTTGGGACAGTTTGATGGGCAACAGCATGTCACCCTTAAATTTTTGTTAACGTCAGCTTGGCAGCAGCGTGTCAACCTTAAATTTGGGACAGTTTGATGTGCAGCAGCGTGTCACCCGTAAATTTTTTGGACGTTCTGCTCGGCAGCAGCGTGTCAACCTTAAATTTGGGACAGTTTGATGGGAAGCAGCGTGTCAACCTTAAATTTGGGACAGTTTGATGGGCAGCAGCGTGTCACCCTTAATTTCTTTTTATCGTCAGCTTGGAAGCAGCGTGTCAACCTTAAATTTGGGACAATTTGATGGGCAGCAGCGTGTCAACCTTAAATTTGGGACAATTTGATGAGCAGCAGCGTGTCAACCTTAAATTTGGGACAGTTTGATGGGCAGCAGCATGTCATCCTTAATTTTTTTTAACGTCAGCTCGGCAGCAGCATGTCACCCTTAAATTTTGGACAGTTTGATGGGCAGCAGCGTGTCACCCGTCCCTTTTTTTTTTGTTTTTGGACATTTTGATGGGCAGCAGCGTGTCAACCTTAAATTTGGGACAGTTTGATGGGCAGCAGCGTGTCACCCGTAAATTTTTTTTATGTTTTGGGACAGTTTGATGAGCAGCAGCGTATTAACCTTAAATTTGGGACAGTTTGATGTGCAGCAGTGTGTCAACCTTAAATTTGGGACAGTTTGATGGGCAGCAGCATGTCACCTTAAATTTTTTTTAACGTCAGCTCGGCAGCAGCGTGTCACCCTTAAATTTGGGACAGTTTGATCGGCATTGGCGTGTCACCCTTAATTTTTTAGACGGTCAACTCAGCAGCAGCATAACACCCATAATTTTTTATACGGTCAACTCAGCAGCAGCACGTCACCACTATTTTTTTTTTTTGCGTGTCAGCAGCAGGCCATCAATCATAATTTTTCAAGGGTGTGTCTGATGCACTCCTTTATGTGTAATAAAGGGGGTATTGGAGAGCCAGTTCCTTGTAATTTTTGGCAGCCCTTTCCTTTCTTAGTACATAGGCTTTATGAGTGTCGGAGTCCCACAATTATACCACAATGTGAATGAGGCCCTCCTTTATATGATATACCGGTTGTATGGGAGTGCCTCATCCGTGTAATTTTTGGCAGCACTTGCGCTTAACGTACAAGCAAATCTATGTTTCCTAACAATATTTCCTGTAAAATCGATGTTATCTTGGGTTTTGGGGGGTATTTTTGTCATTCCATAAAAGTGGTGTAATAGTCGGCAATCATCGTTAATAGCAGCGACTTTGGTGTCCAAGATGCATCCAGACAACCTCCCCATGTTTTCCCTAACCATTTTTGTGGTGTTTCCACCATTTTCTGATGTTTCCCTATGGACCAGACACCCTCCCCTCATCTGAGCAGGGGGTGCCTGGTCTCCCTGGTCTTGACTTCCATTATACTTGGGTGCTCGGCCGAGCACTCAAGCACCACCTAGTGTTCAGCCAGGGCAACCGAGCACCTGAACATCGAGGTGCTTGATCATCACTAACAATAAGTGTATAATAGGACACATTGCAGTACCAGAAAAAGAATACTCACAATGGGCTAAAGTGCTGAACCAGTAAAAACAGTGTAGCTAAAATACAGCAAATACATAAGTATGCAAACATTTTAGTGCAAGCAATTTCACATTTGCAAGCATAAAAGGCTCAGGTACACATTTGAGTCTCTCCTCGTGGCTCCTTGGCATGATAAAACCCTGGAACACATAGTCCTAAATTACAAAATTGTAATCCACGTGAGTTATATTGTAATCCAAACAGGTAACATGTAATCCACATGGATAATAGAGAATATCAGCAAATAAAGAACCCTTTTTTTCAAAGGGGGCTCCCAAATGACCTGAGAAAGGGGGAAAAAGGAAAATAGGCGCGCTTAGGCGCAACTGGGAATTTTCTGCAGAATGGGGGGAGTCCTGACAGCCATGTCCATCTGGGTGAGAGTCAAACGGGGACAATACAAACTATAAAACAAACAAACACAAAAAGTGCCAACTAGCTCTCACCCGTCAGGTGCAGTCTATGGTGTGGCTCCCATAGGTCCTCTTGAAGTGTCCTTGAGACAGCCAGTAGTTGGGTTCCTCACGAGGGACCTAAAGTCCTCCTCGCTTGAACTGCTACTAAACGACATCAGAGGACGCTCCAGCCTCTCGTAGGCCACGCTCGCTGCCGTGGTGGAACTCCACTGCCCTCTTCTTCCCAAAGTCATACTTGAACAGGTCCGGGTGGTGGTCACACTGGTGAGCGCTGCAGCCACTTGCGCTTTCCCGGATCCTCCTGCCGGGACAGCAAGGGTAAGGACTTCTGAGCAGTGGAGGCAAGGTTGCATCCAGGGAAGAAGCCCTAGTTCCCCTGGCTGCTGCTGACTTCATCTTCCATGGTATTTGGCATTTGTGGATCACCGGGGATTGGAACGTAAATGATGATGTTGTCAGCTGACCCAGCTGAAAGGACTGTGGTGGTGGTGGTGCTGGCAGTCCAGGGATCAGAGGCTCCGGCTGTGGCTGTAGCTTCTCCAGGAAGTGGATTAGCATAGTGCAAACATTTTAGTGCATGGAATATCACAAGCATAATAGGCTCAAGGATACGTTTGAATCTCTCTTTTCTTCTGACGCTTAAGTTGGCATGAAACTGGAACACAGAGTCCCGAACTTCAATTGTAATCCACATGGGTAAATTGTAATCCAATCGGGTAATAAAATAGCAGCAAATTTATTAAAAGAGAACCCTTTTTTTTAAAGGGGGCTCCCAAATAACCTGAGTAGGAAGGAAAAAGGGAATTGGCGCGTTAAGGCGCAACTGGGACGTTACTTTTTCTGCTGATGGGGGGAGTCCTAACAATCCGTGTCCATCTGGATGAGAGCAAACGGGGCAATAAAAACAAGTTAACTTAAAACAATGGCCAACTACCGGTAGTTCTCACCCGTCAGAAGTAGTCCACGTTGTGGCTCCCATAACTCCTTGTAGTTTCATTGTTTAGCAGACTGTTGAGGGGTCCCTTAGATGAAGGGTTGGAAATCCTCCTCACTGCTGCTGCTACTAAAAGACATTAGAGGTCGCTCCTGCCTCTTGTAAGCCATGCTAGCTGATGTAGTGGAGCTCCACTGATCTCTAGTAGCGGATTCTGGCAGTGACTCGGTGGTCACACTGGAAAGTGTTTTGGCGGCAACCCGAGCCTTGAATTTGCTGGAACCTCCGGCTTCATGGGTTCAGGTAGTGGTCTTCCTCTGGCTGCTGCAGCGGCGGCCTCCATCTTCCAGGGAAGCTGGTACTGTACTACCTTCGGCTGGTAGGAGAAGGTAGTTGTAGTTAGCTGTCCCACTTGAAGAGAGGGTGGTGGTGGTGTTGGTGGTAGTGGCAGACCTGGAATCAGAAGCTCCGGCTGAGGTTATTATTTGGAATAACCACGGCACTCAGAATTGCGATATTAAAGCTTATAAGAATTTATTCATCCATCCAAAATCATAATTTAACATCCATGGGCCAACGTTTTGGTCTATAACTCAGACCTTGTCCACAGCTTAGTATATATAAAGGTAAGTATCAATAATAAGTATATACAGCATCATATAATGGATGACAAAATATAGTGATCATAATGTACAATTGTGTAATTTAGTAGACCAATGAAGGGGGAGGGGTTTTCAAGGAGAATGAGATGCTGTAAAGAGTTCATCATGACAGAAATCCCAGGTGGAACGCTGTGTAATGAAGGCGCCTATAATCAAACAGGCAAAGCAGTTTAGAAGTGCTGTTATGAATATAGTACTTCCAAAAAGTGCACAATAATAGTAGTAGGAGGCAGGGCATTATTCAATATCTTTCACAGGATGAAACACAAAATATCTCATGAATTGAAGGGCGCGTAACAAGGTAGAAAGGAGAATGATGTGCCAAGGTCTATGTTAGAATCACATGCAGACTACATTGGTAAACAGTATAAAATATCCCAAAACTTCAAGATGATGAGAAACAATAGTAAACCAATACTAATTAGATACTAGTCCTGTAGTTGGTGTATCAGGGCGACTGTTGGTATAATTGCAGTAAAAGGAACATTGGTGGTCAGTGGAGAACCTACCTTTATGGCGTCCAGCATCCAGTTTCATGGAGGATGCTGGCGCCAATATGGATCCTATGAAGTGCGCGCCGCCCGACGTCACATACGGGAGGCGCATGTGCAATACAACCCTGAAGATGGGAACTGGCAAACTAGAGAATGAGTGCAGGCGCCCTAGGAGAGACGCCCTAGAGTGTAAATGAATACACAGCAAGGTTGTAGAAGTGGGCATGCAGGGGGAGATGACAAAATACTACCGTAGAAAGAAATTAAGGCTGGAAATTATAAGAGTGAGAATGGTAGAGAAGTTAGTAATATATGCAGCATGCAGCATGCTAAGATAGAAGTTTAAATCACATGCAGGGAATGATACTATAAGTAAATCATATGCAAGACCAAAATACATGCTATATATGACATAAACATAATGATGCTACTACCTGAGTGAAGACAAGTTTATTTGGTCTAGAAGGGGAAAAAAGGCAAAAAAGGGGTTAAATATTGCAAATATAATAATTAAGCAATATATGTATATTTGAGATAGAACAAGTAAGGTGCTGTCTATCTGGCTAAGTGCATATTACAACCATCCACCATACAATAAAGTGAATATGAGGACACATTGCGGTACCTGTAAAGAAATACACACAATGGGCAATATACTTGGAAACGTTGCTGAAAGGTAAAAACATTAGTGCAAACAATCCAGTGCAAACAATATAGTTCAAATACATTATAGGTATAATGTAAACATTTTAAATATCACCCACCTACATACCGTGGTATGCTCACGGACACGTTTAAGTCTCTTTTCTTCTGACGCTTGTCATACAACTGGAACAGAGTCCCAAACTCAGTTGTAATTTGTGATCTACATAGGTAATTGTAATCCAAATGGGTAATAAAATAGCAGCAAAGGTTCCTTAAAAAACCCTCTTTCAAGGGGCTCCCCAATAACCTGAAAAGGGGGAAAAAAGGGATGAGGTGCACGTATGCGCAACTTGGTTAAAAAAAAATTTTTGATGGGGGGAGTCCTGACAATCTATGTCCATCTGGGTGAGGACAAACACAGGGCAACAAAAATAAAAACAAACGCCAACTAGTGCTCACCCTTCAAGTAAAGTCCACATTGTGGCTCCCATAAAAGCTGCAGGATCCTTACTTAAGGGCCTGCAGGTCCTCTTCACTGCTGCTGGAGCTAAAAGACATGAGAGGGCACTCCTGCCTCATGAAAGCTACACTGGCTGCGGCAGCAGAGCTCCACCGACCTCTCAGGGATGGTCTTGGTGGTGACCGGGCAGTCACACTGGCAAGGGCCATGGCAACTTGGGCCTTGCCCTTTA
Organism: Rhinella marina; assembly: GCA_900303285.1. Lineage (NCBI taxonomy): Eukaryota > Metazoa > Chordata > Amphibia > Anura > Bufonidae > Rhinella > Rhinella marina. The sequence continues at coordinate 28,085 of ONZH01016334.1, forward strand.
CCTTGTAGGGGCCAGATCCTCCCGCCGGCATACAAGGTGACAGAATCTCCGGTAACGGTCTTCCGCGAGCAGCGGACTGTGCAGCCTGCACCTGCCATGGGCATGGCAGTTGATATTGTACCACCGATGGCTGGTACACGAAACTGTTGGTGGTCATCTGTCCCACATAAAGGATCGGTGGCGGCGGAAACTCTGGTATCAGGGGTTCCAGCTGAGCTTGGGATTTCTCCTCAGATCGCAGAGTCCCATCATTGGTCTCATGGGAACACCAAGCCTCTTCTGCGTCTTGGGCCTCCTCAGTCCAGTCTTCTGGGGGCGCTGCAGGAGTAGCTGGTCGCGTAAGGAGTTTCACCCCAGTAGCAAAGGGGCCTTGGAGGCTCTGTATAGGGGTATACTCCACGTAATCCCCTGCGTGGAGATTGTAGCGGACGGGCGGAAGATACGGCTGCTTTACAGAACGGCGGTTGACATATAATTCTTCTGCCGTCTCCTCATCTGCGATAAAACCAACTCCCCGTTCGACATTGAACCACATAACGGTACCCTTTCTGTGCTCTAGCTTGGGGTCACCGGACCGTGGGTGCTCCAACACCTGCACAACCCACTCCTCTACCAACCTTTTGTATTCCCAGAGGGTCAGGGCGTTCCGGGTGACAGCTTCGGGGACCATCAAATTTTGGCGAAGGGAGTAGTCGTTGCGCGGCGGAGTAGGAACTCCTGCCGCCTCCGCCGCATCAGTCAGCGGAGTGAACACCTCAGCGGGCACCTCAAGCGGCTTCTTAGGCTGCCAGACATGTTGAGAGACGTAGATCTCCTCCGGTTCCTTCTCCTCATAGGGGTCGATGCCTAACACCATGCCTCCCCAGTCAGGGCCTCGCTGTGTCGCCATCTTAATTGCCTGAGTTGCCTCGTCTTCCTCTTGCACTGGAGAAGGGGTCGGAGCTACTGGGGAGGAGTCTTCATCGCTAATGAATTGAATTTATACGAAACAGCTTATAGAGTAACTTATACGTAGCAATAGCGTATAATTTATAAGAGAAACTACGTAGCGAATGCGTACAAAGCCGAAGCTAATCACCTAATTTTCGGATTCGCTTCGCAGCTGAAAATTCCCAAGATTCGATGCGAATCAATGAATCGACAAATCGATTCACTCATCTCTAATTACGATCCGTTTCTTTTGTATAGAGATCAGTGGCCAGTGTACCTTGGGAAGTCTTGTAAACTAAAGTATCGAGAAAACTAATTGTGGAGAGATCCGTGTGTGCTGTGAATTTAATGTCAGGGTCAATGCTATTGAGGTATCGGTAAAACTCATTGAAGGTATCCTGACTGCCGTTCCACACATAGAAAATGTCATCGATATAACGATGCCATGTGATGGCATGAGTTTGGAAGAGGCTATTTGTGTACACCCAATCGTCCTCAAATTTGGACATAAGCGCATTGGCATACGGGGGGGCACATTGGCCCCCATTGCGGTTCCTTTCTTTTGAATAAAAAAGTAATCGGCAAACATAAAGAAGTTGCGTGTCAGTACTAATTGTAAGAGTTCGATACAGAATGTGTGGGCTTTTTCGGACAGCTCAGAGGTGGATAATAGAGAAATGGTGGCTAGTAGGCCTTTGTCATTGGAAATAGATGTATAAAGGCTATTGACATCTAGTGTAATCAGTAAGCTATCAGGAGGTATATTCTTAAGTATGGAAATGATCTGTAGAAAGTGAGAAGTGTCTAGTAAAAAGGACCATGTTTGTTTAATTAATGGTGTCAGTACTTTTTCCAGAAAAATGGATAGTGGGGAAAGTAAAGAGTCAGTAGAGGCCACAATGGGTCTGCCAGGAGGTTCTGTGAGGTGCTTATGGATCTTGGGTAATATATAGAAGACGGGAATAATGGGATTTTCATTGTATAGGTAGGTATATGTTGCCTTGTCAATGGTTCCCGCATGTAGATGATGTTGTAGAAGAGTACGGATGTCATTCTGGAGTTGAAAGGCAGGATTGGAGTTAACTAATTGGTATGTGGTGGTGTCAGATAATTGTCTTCTAATTTCCTAGATGTATGCAGTTGTGTCCATGACTACTATGGCGCCCCCTTTATCTGCTTGCTTTATAGTGATGTTTTTATCGGATTGTAATGTTCTAAGTGCCTGTTGTTCCTCGCTTGTGAGGTTAGTGGGAGTGTGTAAGTCAACCCTCCTAAGAGCCTGAATATTGGTCTTGATCTTTCTGTCGATTATATTGATGTATACTTCTATCCCATGATAGGTTTTGGGAGGACGGAAAGTACTTTTGTTAGGGTGACCAAGTTCCTGAATTGAAATGGCTGTGGAGGGAAATGTTGTGTTGGGTTTTGGTGGTTGGTGTGAGAAATGAGCCTTAAGTCTCAGTGACCTGTAGAATCTGTTAAGTTCTTCTTCTAGCGAGAAGTGTTGTAGGTTGCCATAAGGGCAGAAGGAGAGAACTTTTGACATGACAGACAATTCTGCAGGTGCTATTGTTCTGCTAGAGATATTAATAACTAGGTCCCTACCTGTGAGCGTGTCTGAATTCCTGTGGCTGGTGGGGGATCAGTGGGAACCTCTCCCTCGGCGGATGCGCGTGGTCTTCTTCTGGCTCTGTGTCCTCGTCGAGGAAAAAACGTTATTGTGACCAATAGTATGGAGCTCTGTCGCTGGGGTTGGCGCTTTTCTCCAAAACGCAGGTTGCCATCTTCCATCTCCTGAAGGCAGCGTACGCGGCCTATGGCCGCTGTATCTTCTGGCCACACTTCAGGGGGTGACACAGGTACCAGAGGCTTGGCTAATAGCATCACTCCAGTGGCAAAGGTCCCCTTCAAAGACTTCATAGGGGTGTACTCCACTTAGTCACCAGCATACAGACTTTGGCGGGGTTGTGGCAAATATGGGCGTTTCACCGAGCGCCACCCAACAAAATACTCCTCTGCGGTCTCATCATCAGTGAGGAACCCACTCCCCCGTTCTCCGGAAAACCAGATGACGGTGCCTTTTCTCCGTTCTAATTTAGAATCCCCAGGCCTGGGATGATCCAAGACTTGTATTACCCACTCCTCGACAGCCTTTTTGTAATCCCATAATGTCAGGGCATTTGCAGTCACCGTGACTGGGACAATATCGTTTTAACACAATCACGGAAAAAATCACGGTCTAAAATGGCAGAGAAGTGCTCAAAACCCCATATGCTGTTGCGCATATCAAAACGGGGGAGCAAATCCTGCAATCCCCAGCAAAAATGCATACAATGGAGGATGCCTGCAACGGATCACATGTACCACAAAAACATTCTACCCTGTTTCCCCGAAAATAAGACCTAGCCAGGAAAATCTCTGTTTCTTAATTTTCCAAGAAAGGGTTACTTTGTAACAATTAACTCACTTAACTAATAAATGACTGCTTAAAGTTCCTTAAACCCCATTGGTTAAGCTATATTACCTAATTGTGAACCTTAATTAAACATGCCCCTTCTTATTATTAACCCTTTCACATTCTGTTTTTATAATGTTATTCAATTACATTCTAATAACTTAATTGTTTTCATATAAACTTTTATTTTACTGTGCATTATGTCAATTTAACTTTTTTATAATCATTAATTCACCCTCCATTACTTATATTATTAGTTTTTATGTTAACCTCTAAGTACAAATCTTTTTAATAATCATTTTTAGCTATTAACCCTATAACCACTAACTCATTTAAAAAATTATTATTTATTACACAGACAATAACTCACATGCTATATGCCAAAAGTCAGGTGTGCAAGCCAAAAACCTATCCACAAAACAGGTACTGTCAGCATATCTTACAAGACCAGCCCTCTTTCCAAAATAACATGAGCACCAGTGAGCCTCAAAATTGCTTGCATTGATCAGATGGCTTGGGGGACCTGCGTGCCAAGCTTATTATCATTAGGGTGACGAAAAATGTGAACTTTTTTTTTGGATGCTAGCTAACTCTTCTCTCACTGCCAAGGAGGGCTGCAGAAAAATTTACAGTTTTCTAATTGTCCTAACATGATATTCAATAACCTTTCTACATTGTTGTCATGTAAGCTCATTCGCATAAAACCAGGCTTATGGGAAAGACATGCAAATTAGTGTTTGAGCTGAAAAACAGGCAGATTCTGCTCATTTGCATGTCTTTCCCATAAGCCTGAGTTTATGCAAATGAGCTTACATAACAACAATGTAAAAGAAAACTCCGGCTGTAATTTTCTCTGGAGAACCGGAGGGAACCGGCAGAATCCCATGCCTGGTTGCAGGCATCCTCCATTGTATGCATTTTTGCTGGGGATTGCTGTTAGCAACGGATCATGTGCAGGATTTTCTCCCCTGGTTTGACATGCGCAACAGCATATGGGGTTTTGAGCACTTCTCTGCCATTTTACACCACCGTATTTGTGTTTGCACATTTACACCTAGAAGTGTGGCAACTCTTGGTTTGAATGTGCCTTGACTTAGATCTTATGGTAACATTCTGGTGCACCTGTGCAGCCTGAGTCACATGAGTCATTGGTAGGTGGGACTCATAGTCTCCTCCCTCCTCCCATTGTATGTGTGATTTCACACTGGAGGTAACTACCCTGTTTCCCCGAAAATAAGACCTAGCCAGGAAAATCTCTATTTCTTAATTTTCCAAGAAAGGGTTACTTTGTAACAATTAACTCAATTAACTAATAAATGACTGCTTAAAGTTCCTTAAACCCAATTGGTTAAGCTATATTATCTAATTGTGAACCTTAATTAGTTTAAACACGCCCCTTCTTATTATTAACCCTTTCACATTCTGTTTTTATAATGTTATTCAATTACATTCTAATAACTTAATTGTTTTCATATAAACATTTATTTTACTGTGCATTATCACAATTTAACTTTTTTATTATTTATTAATTCACTCTCCATTACTTATATTGTTAGCTTTTATGTTAACCTGTAACTATCAATCTTTTTAATAATCATTTTTAGCTATTATTCCTATAACCACTAACTCATTAAAAAAAACAATTTATTATACAGCAACTTGAACAATAACTTAAAGGCTATATTCAAACAACCTATCTATAAGACAGGTACAGTCAGCATATCTTACAATAGCAACCTTGTGCACCATGAGACTTTCAAGACAAGCCCTCTTTCCAGAAGGACCTGAGAGCCAGCAAACCTCACAGTTGCTTGAATTGAGCAGATGATTTGGGGGACCTGCATGCCCAGCTTATTATCATTAGGGTGACAAAAATTGTGAATGTTTTTTTAATGCCAGCTAACTCTTCTCTCACTGCCAAGGAGGGCTACAGAAAAATTTACAGTTTTCTAATAGTCCTAACATGATATTTAATAGCCTTTGTACATTGTTGTTATGTAAGCTCATTTGCATAAACTCCGGCTTATGGGAAAGACATGCAAATTAGCAGAATCTGCCAGTTTTTTCAGCTCAAACACTAATTTGCATTTCTTCCCCATAAGCCTGGGTTTATGCAAATGAGCTTACATAACAACAATGTAGAAAGGTTATTGAATATCATGTTAGGACAATTAAAAAACAAAACATTTTTCTGCAGCCCTCCTTGGCAGTGAGAGAAGAGTTAGCTGGCATAAAAAAAAGTTCACAATTTTTGTCACCCTAATGATAATAAGCTGGGCACGCAGGTCCCCCAAGCCATCTGCTCAAGTCAAGCAAATTTGAGGTTTATTGGCTATCAGGTCCTTTGGGAAAGATGGAAGGTATTGTAAGTCTTATGGTGCACAGGACTACTATTGGAAGGTATGCTGACCATGCTTGTCTTATGAATAGACTGTTGGCTTGTGTGCCTGGCTTCTGGCATATTGTCTTTGAGTTATTGTCTGTGTTTCTGTGTGATAAATAATAATTTTTTAGGGCTCTTTCACACCACCGTTAGGGATTTCTTTCAGGCTTTCCGTTATAACATTGTTATAATGGAAAGAAACAGAATTCTTAGGACGGACATCTTTAAGAGGCATTCCGTTTTGATCCGTCATAATAGAAGCCTATGGGAAAGCATAACGGATCTGTCTGGTTTCCGTTATGCTGGATGGAAAACAAAGTTCTGTCGACAGGACTTTGTTTTCCGTCCAGCATAACGAATCCGTTATGCTTTCCTATAGGCTTCTATTATGACGGATCAAAATGGAATGCCTCTTAAAGGTGTCCGTTTTGATTTCCATCCTAGGGATTCCGTTTCTTTCCGTTATAACGGAAAGCCTGAACGGAATCCCCAACGGTGGTGTGAAAGAGCCGTTAGTGGTTATTGGGTTAATAGCTAAAAATGATTATTAAAAAGATTGAGGTTAACATAAAAACGAACAATTTAAGTAATGGAGAGTGAATTGATAATAAAAAAAGTTAAATTGAGATAATGCACAGTAATATAAATGTTTGTATGAAAACAAGTTATTAAAATATAATTGAATAACATAAAAACAGAATGTGAAAGGGTTAATAATAAGAAGGGGGCGTGTTTAAAGTAGTTGAGGTTCACAATTACGTAATATAGCATAACCAATGGGGTTTAAGGAACTTTAAGCAGTCATTTATTAGTTAATTGTTGCAAAGTAACCCTTTCCTGGAAAATTAAGAAACAGATTTTCCTGGCTAGGTCTTATTTTCAGGGAAACAGGGTAGGAGTAGGTTGCTGAGTGTGGGCCTATATGCTCCTTCCATAATTGCCCATACGGCATAGGTAGGTTAGTGTTAGGTCCCGAGCCACTCTGAGATACCTTGACGGGCTCCGGTATGTTCTTGATATAAGGATATATGGGCGAAAGTTTCATTTTAACATCAGCGTGAGGGTTTAGCCATATATTATCAAATACATTTACCGTTGTAGTGCACCTTTTTCCGTGATTTGCTTGACAATATCGTTTTGCCTCAAGGAATAATCCTTCTTCTTGGGCGGCGGAGCGGGAGCCCCGGGTGCCTCCGATGCACCAGCCGGTTGGGCGAACACCACAGGTGTCTTCTTCGGTCTTGGCTTAGGAATCCACTGGTCCACATAAATCTCTTCTGCCTCCTCTTTAACCTCTGGGATATCGCTACCCCAATCCATTTCTGCCCAGTTGGGGCGCAGTTGCTTCGCCATCTTGCACAGCACACTTGCTCTGGGTCTCAAACTGGAGATGGAGGCAGAGCTACAAGGGAGGAGTCTTCACTCTCTATACTTTCAATGGTAAGCTCCCTGGAATCCCGACTTACCGAGCCTGTGAGCCAATCAGAGCAAACCCTTCCCACTAGGTCATGTGACCGTTTTCTTCCTGGGCTTTTTTGCCACACGAATAACGAACTCACAGTAAAAGTTCCCCAATTAACTGAATTTGTACGCATCAGCATATAAAGGGATTTATACGTAGCATTAGCGTACAATTAAGCATACGAGTACGTAGCGAATGCTTAGAAAACTTTAAGAACATTTTCGAATCTAACGGAGCGAATTTAAAAAAATCCGGATTTGCTTCGCAACGGGAAATTTCCAAGATTCGATACGAATCTTCGAAGCGGCGAATAGATTCGCCCATCTCTACTATCCAGTATTCATCAGTGTGCTTGACGTCAACAATACGCCTGTTCCAGGAGCTAGTTCTTTCCATCTTTGCCCCCACTAAGATGATTTGGTGTCTTGGCCTGTGTCACCATCATCATCCTCTTTCTCCTCTTTTCTCCATTCCAACTCCTCTTCCTCCTCCTCAAATGACTGACCCTGCCCCTAACAGCTGCTTCAGGCATCTACCTGGAGTGCAGCTTGCCGGACAATGAAAATTGCAAGGAATTGCAAGGAATAGCATTCTCTGCTACTTAAGAGTACAAGGCTCTACTACAATGGTACTACAGTGACTGCACCATCAGCAACATGACCAGGTGGGGGTTCAGTTTGTAGACGAGCTGACTGCTGGTGGAGAAAAGTTTTTTCATGGGCAAATGTTTTTATAGGTGCCTCATGATGGAACTGAGGACAAGTAGGAGTCTTTGCAGGAGAAGAAGGTGATGATGATGATGACAAAGATACAGAACTGCTTGGGGATGTGGGTTGGCCACCGCAAAGAAGACCAGGAGAAGAAGGACAGACATGGAAGGCTTGCCAGTTGTATTTTCCCAAAGGATCCGGTGCCACATATGCTGCAATAGACCTCTGGTACCTATAATTGTTGTGTTTGAATGGCCAAATCTTATTTTAATCATGCAGATCTTGCACACAACTGTGGTTCTGTGTGCCTTGTGGGGAAAAAAGTGCCATGCTGGAGTTGATCACACAGAGCTACAGGCAGCCAAGCTGGGCCTAGCTCTGGCATGTTTTGGGGCAAACCCACCCGCAACGTCAGCGGCATCACCAGATCCTGACACAAAGTGGCCCGGGCTGTTCTTTAGAAGGTACATGGCCTCTGCTCTTTATTGCTGCCACCACCTACCTCCACTAATATTGCCTCCTCCTTCTCACCCCAAACCAAGTGGAGCTGCAAGGAGGAGGCACAGGAGAAACGTTGTGACCCCTGGCTCCACAGCATGGTATTGGATTCTGAAGTCACCTTCACGTCATCCTGCTGCAGCTGAGAGGAGTGAGTGATCCAATTCACAATCTTATCGGCTTTCTCCTCAACTATAATGTTGCGCTTTTCTGAAGCCAGCAGGGACAACTGCAGCCTACTACTACTACAATGAAATCCACTCAATCTATTGATCTGGTATACATCCCTGAAAACACATTAAATCATCTAAACCTGATTGGAACATTTAAAATAAAAATAATAAATCCTTTATTAAATATACTCATTAAAATAAAGGAGCAAGGAGCCCTATCTCTATACTTAAAGGGGTTGCCCAAGTACATTTTTTGTGTTTTGTATGTTTCTAACTAATCAAATATAACAGCTTTTCCAGCACCTTGAGCTTCTAAACTTGCTAGTTTCTCAGATTTCACTCAGGGTCTCATGACCTGTGTGTCAGCTTTTCTTTACTCTTTTCATATTCGTGCACAAGCAGATAAGAGTCTGTACACAAGACATCACTGTGCTTGTCACACACCCCTGCTCTGCGGGCTCCTGCTCTCTGATCTCTCCCTGGATTCTTTCAGATAAAACATTAACCCCAGCCAGAACACACACAGGGCTCAAGGCTTTCCAACAGTAGCTACAGGCAATGAAGAGACATAGGATCTGTCCTACTCATCCTATAGACACATATATATATACAAATATATATATATATTTTTTTTTTTTTTTGCCTAAAACTTGCTTAACTTAGTTATATATTACTGCCTATCAGATTTGCATTACTATATTTTTTTTTCATAACTCAGAAAACCCCTTTAATTCAGGTTGGTAAGTATAACTTCGTGGACAGGGTGAACAGGTGGAAACCACATGGATGTCTGTCTCTCACACACTGTCTCTCAATGCTCAGATAAGAGAGATAAAAATTACTGAATAATGCACCGCTCTCCTCAAGACTTTAGGCTACTTTCACACTAGCGTTTTTAAATTCCGGTATTGAGTTCCGTCATAGGGGTTCAATACCGGAATAAAATGCTTCAGTTTTGTCCCCATTCATTGTCAATGGGGACAAAACTGAACTGAAGACAACGGAATGCTCCTGAAAGCATTCCGTTCCGTCTTCAGACCGGACAACAAACTGCAGCATACTGCGGTTTTCTCTCCGGTCCAGGCATCCGCACCAAGATGGATCCGGAATGACCCCCAATGCAAGTCAATGGGGACGGATCCGTTTGGTGTGACCAACATGGTAAACGGATCCGCCCTCCATTGACTTTCAATGGAGTTCAGGACGGATCCGTCACCACATACATACATACAGACAGACATACATACACACACATACACACAAACACATACATACTTACATACTCCAGGCAGGCAGGCAGGCAGGCCACACGTCTTCATGCCCAGGAGGCGCGCCGCTATGACGATTCCCTACAGCGCCCAGCAGAGGGTGCTGTGGGGAATCGTCATAGCTGCGCGCCACCTGGTCGTGAAGACGTGCGGCCTGCCTGGAGTATTTAAGTATGTATGTGTTTGTGTGTATGTGTATGTGTGTGTATGTCTGTATACGGTACTGTGTGACATGTGTGGGGCCGGAACGCGGTTCCGGCCCCACACATGTCCCTGCGGCAGTCCGGATCCGACGGCACCCTTCACCTGCCGGATCCGGACTGCCGCTAGTGTGAAAGAGGCCTTACTATAGAGATCTGGTACCCTTCACCATGTATTAGTATAGTGCCATCTATCCCATAAATCTCAGCACCACCTGATTTGTGCAGCAATAGGCTTTTGTGCTGAGAAATTGACTCAAGGAAACTTCCCTAAGCATAGGTTACTGCTGCAACCTCATTTCATATGGTTGTTCACAAAGATAGCGCCCTGATTCTCTCCGCATAATCCTCCTACCTATTGACTCTGGCTATTGCTCCTGTCTCACTAACCTACTCTACACGTTTCCATGCGATAATAAACCTGCATTTCATCAGGAGCGGGTAAAACTAACAGGTAAGTAATCACAGAGAATATCCTATACACTAGTGTTTTTGAGTGTCAGCAGCACTGAACGTCAACTTGTCAGGATGAGGACCATAGTGAAGAAGTAACATAGTAACATAGTTTATAAGGCCGAAAAAAGACATCTGTCCATCCAGTTCAGCCTGTTATCCTGCAAGTTGATCCAGAGGAAGGCAAAAAAAACCCTGTGAGATAGAAGCCAATATTCCTCACTTTAAGGGAAAAAATTATTTCCCGAAGAGGAAGTAGTTGACGATGAAATCACTGGCCTAACATGGGAAGGAAGCAAACTGAACGAGGACAGCAGTACAGAGAGGGAGGAATGTGCAGCACCGCAACAAGCTGTAAGAGGCGATGGGGTGGCATAAGGGAGAAGGCAGGCCACACCCAGGGCCGGATTATAATTGGAGCATTTGGAGCTACTGCTCCAGGCCCCGGCTCCAATGATTTCAGGGGGGCCCCGCGCCAGAAGTCCTCCTTTTTTACAGTTGGGGCGCAGGAAGCAATGAGCACTTCCAACAATACAGATGGAAGCGCTCATTGCTGGAGCGCAGGATCTGGGTCCTGGTACTCACCGATCAGCTCCTGCGCTCCCTTCTTCATTGGTGGTCAGCGGCTGCCTGCGCTGCACTATCCTGACTGGTGCAGTGTCAGGGCGTAGTGCCCGCACTCTGACCTGACGCTGCACGCAGTCAGGTGACAGTGCAGCGCGGGCAGTGAAGACAGAAGAGTGCCGGACCCGGAGCTGCCTAGAGGTAAGTTTTTTATTTTATTTTTTTATGGGGGCACTATAGGGTGATCTGAGGTCTGAAGGGGGCACTATAGTGTGATCTGAGGTCTGAAGGGGGCACTATAGGCTGATGTGATGTCTATGGGAGCACTATAGGGTGATCTGAGGTCTGAAGGGGGCACTATAGGGTGATCTGAGGTCTGGAGGGGGCACTGTGGGCTGATCTGATGTCTGATGGGGGCACTGTAGGCTGATCTGAGGTCTGAAGGGGGCACTGTGGGCTGATCTGAGGTCTGAAGGGGGCACTGTGGGCTGATCTGAGGTCTGAAGGGGGCACAGTGGGCTGATGCAAGGTCTGATGGGGGCATAGTGGGCTGATGTGAGGTCTGAAGGGGCACTGTGGGCTGATCTGAGGTCTGAAGGAGGCACTGTGGGCTGATCTGAGGTCTGAAGGGGGCACAGTGGGCTGATGCAAGGTCTGATGGGGCATAGTGGGCTGATGTGAGGTCTGATGGGGCACACTGGGCTGATGTGAGGTCTGAAGGAAGCACAGCAGGCTGATCTGAGGTCTGAAGGGGGCACTGTGGGCTGATGTGAGGTCTGAAGGAAGCACAGTGGGCTGATCTGAGGTCTGAAGGGGCACAGTGGGCTGATCTGAGGTCTGAAGGAGGCACTGTGGGCTGATCTGAGATCTGAAGGAGGCACAGCGGGCTGATCTGAGGTCTGATGCTGGCACTGTGGGCTGATGTGAGGTCTGATGGGGCACAGTGGGCTGATGTGAGGTCTGGTGGGGGCACGGTGGGCTGATGTGAGGTCTGAAGGAGGCACGGTGGGCTGATCTGAGGCCTGAAGGAGGTACTGTGGGCTGATCTGAGGTCTGAAGGAGGCACTGTGGGATGATCTGAGGTCTGAAGGAGGCACAGAGGGCTGATCTGAGGTCTTATGGGGGCACCGTGGGCTGATCTGAGGTCTGATGCTGGCACTGTGGGCTGATGTGAGGTCTGATGGGGGCACGGGGGGCATGTTATAGTATTCGGGGAAATTGGGGAGCAAAGTGGGCGCAGTATTTTAGGCAGCAGCAAGATAACAGTAAAAGTGGGTAATCTATGATGTCTTTGTGGCAGAGAGAAGATGGGGCTGAAAGAAGTGTCATGGTGGTGTGGGCCAAATAGAGAAGATGAGAAAAGAGAAGATCTACATCAGGAAGACGTCACTGGATGTAAGAGGTATGTGCTGCTGTATCATCTGGTATGTCTGGTGATGGTGAATGTAATGTCCATCCAAATATGTGTCACCTGTTTCTTCAGCAAGGACTTGCCGGTATATGGTATGTTACTGCTGCAGCCAATCAGTGATCTAATGCTGAGAACTGGCTGCAGTGGACACATACCATACACCTGCACTTCAGTGTGCACATCACCAAAAAGAAGAAAAAAGTTTCCTCATCCTTGTGTTTAAATGACTGTGGTGATGCTGCCAGCGCTGTGCTCCCTCTGGCTCATGTCTTATTGTATGTGGAGTGTCAGCTCCAGAGCAAACAAGCACTCCAGCCCCAGCACAGCTCAGCTTAAGGTTTTCCTCTTTTTTTTTTTTTTTCTTTTGCCAGGCACTTACTGGACGAGGGGCGTTGTTTAGCAGATTGTGGGTGTGGTTTAGCAGGTTGTGGGTGTGGTCGAGAATGTCCTTCTTTTTGAGATGATGCAGGTGGCCACCCTACCTCCCGCGCCCCTGGTGCCGCCCCCCGCTGCCGGTGGTACAGTGGAGCACGGGAGCTTTGCGCTCCCGTGCTCCGCTGTCTCCTATCTCACTGGCTACTTCGACCAGTGAGAAGTCGCATCCGTCTGACTCGGGTCACCGCAGCCCCAGATAGGCCAGAGCCAGAGCGTATCCGCTCCGGATACGCTCTGGCTCTGGCCTATCTGGGGCTGCGGTGACCCGAGTCAGACGGATGCGACTTCTCACTGGTCGAAGTAGCCAGTGAGATAGGAGACAGCGGAGCACGGGAGCGCAAAGCAGACGGACGCGACAGAGGCAACAGAGCAGACGGACGCGATGACGTCATTTTTATATAAATAGTCAACTGGCTGTTTCCAGTTGGGGTGCGTCTTTTCAGTCTGTCCGCACTGATTGGACAGTATCAGCGACCTCCACCCACCCAACTGGTAACATCTCGTTGATATTTTTTCAAAGGCTATATTCAGATCACTATTAGCCCTTCACTGGGCTTTCTGTTCAAGGGTTACATTTAAATTCTTGAAACTGGATTTAAACATAACCCTCAACGGAACTTTGTTACATTGTTCTGGAGGGCCTCGCGTAAGTTGCGGCGAGGGGGGGCCCCATCATAAATTTTGTGCTCCATACTGCTGGTAGCCTTAATCTGGCCCTGGCCACACCAACAAGTGTGGACGATAAAAGAATTGTCATTTGCAACCTGTGACGTACCAAAATGAGCAGGGACATGAACACTAGCAACCTGACTACCACCAGCATGATCTTCATGGCAGCAAAGAACCCTAATAGGTGGGCCAAACGCCTGGATTCACAGTCGGTGTCTGCGGGTCACACCACTGCCTCCTTTTCCCTGTTTTTTATGTGCTAGCCAAGACGCAGGCCCAGATGCATCACCTGGACCCTCGCAAGCACCATCAGTGAGCACATCCACTTCTGTGTCCCAGCACAGCGTACAGATGTCCATACCCCAGGCCTTTGAACGAAAGCGCAAATACCCAGCCACCCACCCAGGCCATAGCACTAAATGCACACATTTGCAAATTGCTGGCGCTGGAAATGCTGCTGTTTAGGCTTGTGGGCACTGAGGCTTTTCGCAGTCTGATGGCGGCGGCTGTCCCACGTTACTCAGTACCTAGCCGCCACTATTTTTGCCGGTGTGCCCTCACCGCCTTACACCAGCATGTGTCCCGTAACATAACCCGTGCCCTGACCAATGCAGTTACTGGAAAGGTCCACTTAACGACTGACACATGGACAAGTGCTTCTTGCCAGGGACGCTACATTTCTCTGACGGCACACTGGGTGAACGTTGTGGAGGCCAGGAGCGAGCCGTATCCTGGGATGGCCCAGGTGCTACCGACACAAAGGATTGCGGGCCCTACTTTCATCAGGATTTCCACCACCACCTACATTAACGACTGCAACCCCTCCTTCTCCTCCACCACTTCCATCTAGGAATTCTCATCTTGCAGCACCTGTCAGACTTCAGTCAGTAGCTGGAAGCTGTTTAGCAAAGCGGTGGGGAAGCGGCAACAGGCTATGCTGAAACTTATTTGCTTAGGAGACAAACAACACACCACCACAGTGCTATGGCAGGGTATAAGGGACCGGGCTGAGCTGTGGCTCTCGCCACTCAACCTACAACCAGGAGTGGTTGTGTCTGATAACGGCCGCAACTTGGTGGCAGCTTTGGAGTTCGGCAAGCTCACACACATACTGTCATGCTCAGGTGTGAGGGGAAAACCACACAGAATGTAGGAGGGAAAGAGGATTAGGCCTGGAAACTAAGGAAGGTAGATGGACAGGAAACCATGACTCTAATCCTGACTGACTACCAGTATGAACAGGCCTCAAAGATAGGCGAGTTCATACACAGGAACCTAAACCAAACTGACCCTATAGGACCCTGGAACTAATGACAGGAATGAGTCTACCTGTTCTTCCAACAGGAATGACGAACAGCAGTCTCCCTCAGGCCAAACAGCTGCTTCAACTTAGTGGTTCAGCGGTTTCTCAAAACCTACACCAATTTGCCTGAGCTGCTGGTGAAGGTGCCCATTTCCGAAAGTCACCTACAGCTCCTGCCAGTCTGGCAACGCTGCAGCAGCGCTTACACTTGCCAGCTCACTGACTGCTGTGGGACTTGAGCACGTGCTGGAACTCTACCTGCTTACAATAAAGACGGACAGCGCTGCATGTGGAAAAAGGTTCTAATAAGTGGCCTAGTGTCACAACTAGGAGGGAAAAATTTTGTAAAATGGTAAAGGAGTACCTACATGTAGCTGACAATGTCAATGTCCTCAGCGATCCCTCTGTGGCTTATAATTATTGGGTGTCTAAGCTGGACACATGGCAGGAACTGGTGTTCTACGCCTTTGAGGTGCTGGCCTGCCCTGCCTCCAGCGTTTTTTCGGAGCGGTTATTTAGTGCTCTTAATAAAGATGAACAGCGCTGCACGTGGAAAAGGTTCTGATAAGTGGCCTAGTGTCACAACTAGCAGGGAAATGTTTTGTAAAATGGTAAAGGATTACCTAGCTAACAATGTCAATGTCCTCAGCGATCCCTCTGTGCCTTATAAATATTGGGAGTCTAAGCTGGACACATGGCAGGAACTGGCGTTCTATGCCTTTGAGGTGCTGACCTGCCCTGCCGCCAGCGTTTTTTCAGAGCGGTTATTTAGTACCACTGGGGGCATAATAACTGCTAAGCGCATCTGCCAGTCAACTGAAAATGCTGACAGGTTGACGCTAATCAAAAAGGAACAAGGCGTGGATTGCCCCTGACTTCGCTATCCCACCAGAGGAAATTGGCTGAACATAAAGGAACTTTAAATGTGGCTTTTAAAGTGTATTGAATACACTGTATTTCCATTAATCCCTTCCTCTTCTGGTACTCTTCCTCCTCTTCCTCCAGCATATCAAACTGCTTATTAGGCTGCCCTTGCCTTTAAATATTTAAGAGGTTCACCAGCAGGCTCTCACCACTAATTTTTTAACCTAAAAAAATTAACCTCACTCTGGTCCTCCTGACATGTTGACCTAACAAGAACCTGTCTTGCGCCTCCTTCCAAACTGAGACATGAAGCTAGGAGTTTTGGATGACTTTGTTTCTTCGGCTCTGCCAGCAGGCACAGTTTCACCGTGCCCAGAGCCATCGCCTCTGCGTTCACCATCAGTAGCACGCCCACTTCCCCGTCCCTTTCTGCTCGCCTTGCGCATATTATATAGTATATATGCAACTTTGTCACAAGTACACTGGTGCAAATTTTTATTAAGTGTATGATCAGAAATATTTTACCAAATGTCAAATATTTAGAATGCACAAATGTTATAGAGCAGCCGCAAATGAGGAACTGCGGCCTAAATTAACGGTAGAAAAAATACCAACGGATGTCAGGTATATAGACTTTTGAAAGGTTCTAATACACACGCTGTGCACGTACTGGTAGTGTCAGGCACACTTTCGTTCTTTTTGTCCCCCAAAAAAATAAAAAATGCATCCAGATATAACAATGGACTTTTGTGTCTTTTGAACAGAAACACCAGCCCTACCTAGCCAAATCCTATCCCTACAGTATAATTCCCTCCTTGGGCAAATGTTATACAGCAGACGCAGCTGAGGAACTGCGGCCTTAATTAATGGTAGAAAAAATAGCAACGGATGTCAGGTATATAGACTACAGAACGGTTCTAATGCATACTCTGTGCACGTGGTATTAGCGTCAACCACACTTGCGTTCTTTTTGCCCCAAATGAAAAAAAATGCAGCCAGATATAACAATGGACTTTTGTGTCTTTTGAACAGAAACCCTATCCCTACCTAGCCAAATCCAATCCCTACAGTATAGGTCCCTCCTTGCGCAAATGTTATACAGCAGACGCAGCTGAGGAACTGCGGCCTTAATTAACGGTAGAAAAAATAGCAACGGATGTCAGGTATATAGACTACAGAACTGTTCTAATGAACACTCTGTGCACGTGGTATTAGCGTCAGGCACACTTGCGTTCTTTTTGCCCCAAAAGAAAAAAAAATGCAGCCAAATATAACAATGGACTTTTGTGACTTTTGAACAGAAATACTAGCCCTGCCTAGCCGAATCCTATCCCTACACAAGTCCCTCCTTGCGCAAATGTTATACAGCAAGACACAAAAGAGGTACTGCAGACTTAACAGCAGAAATAATAGCAAAGGATGTCAGGTGTATAGTACACAGAGAGTATCATACAGCATGCAGCAGCTGCACAGGTGGCATTAATGGCAGGCCACCTAGCGCTATTTTTAACACCCCCAAAATAAAATAAAAAGTTTGCCAGCAAGATATAATAGACCTTAAAAGGGCTTTTGGGTCTTTGAAACAGAAATTCTATCCCTGCCTAGCGTTCTTCTGTCCCTACTCTGTCCCTGCTTGCAGCAGCTCTCCCTGCTCGGTATGATCCGGTCACATGTCACCGGGTGCTTTATAGCACCCGATGACGCGTTCCTGGCCAGTCAATCACTGTAATGCCAGTAGCTAACATGGCTACTGGCATTACAGTGAATGCCAGCACCTTTCCGCACGCTAATTAGCATGCGGGGAGGAGACTCGAGCATGGCGCTCGAGCACACGCAGTGTTCCGTATGTTCGCTCATCACTACTATACACACACTGCACATGGTGGTGTGCAGCACAACAGCATCCTGGCGCTATGATAGGTTAATGAGACAGGAGGGATGGCAAGGTTACTCTCGAAGGTTTAGATGTTGGGGGAGACTCTGATGTGTTTCCGTAGAGAGTTTCAGAGTAGGGGAGAGGCACGTTAGAAATCTTATAGTCGAGTAGTAAAAAACAAATGAGAGGAGTACAGAGAAGGAGGTCCTGTGAGGATCTCAGATTACGTGTGGGTATGTATTGAGAAAGCAGGTCAGAGATTTACAGAGGGGCAGGTTGTGGATGTCCTAATATGTAGTTGTAAGTATTTTAAACTGAATTCCTTGGGCAATGAAAAGCCAGTAAATGGATTGGCAGAGTGGTGAGGTAGAGGAGAAACAAAGGGAGAGGCAGAATAACCGGACAGTAGAGTTGAGAATAGATTGGAGGAGAGTGAGAGTGCTGGATGGGAGGCCACACAGGAGGATGTTGCAGTAGTTAGGTGGGAGATGACAAGGGCATGCACTAGTATTTTAGTTCACTCAGGGGTGAGGAATGCGTGAATACAAAAGATGTTCTTAAGTTGAAAACGGCAGGTGGAGGTAAGGGTTTGTATGTGTGGCTTAAAGGACAGGGCAGGATCAGGACAGATAATCTGAGATTCTGAATAGCAGAGAAGTGACATCAAAGAGGTGGTATTGGAAGCCATGGGACTTTATGAGCTGTCCCAGGCCAAATGTATAAATAGAGAAAAGTAGGGGACCCAGTACAGAGCCTTGAGGGACACCAACAGAGAGGGGGCATGATGAGGAAGTAGTTTATTAATGGGAAACAATGAAGGTTCTGTTGGTTAGGTTGGAGGTGATCCATGAGAGGGCTAGATCTTTGATGCAGAAGAAAGAGAGGATTTGTAAGAGGAGAGAGTGGTCAACAATGTCAAAGGCAGAGAAAAGGTCAAGAAGGAGCACAGAGTAGTGACGTTTAGCTTTGGCAGCTAGCAGATTGAGGCCTGACCTTTAATATTGTGTTAACACTGCCAGGTAAATTGTT
The DNA here is from genome assembly GCA_900303285.1 of Rhinella marina. NCBI lineage: Eukaryota > Metazoa > Chordata > Amphibia > Anura > Bufonidae > Rhinella > Rhinella marina. The sequence continues at coordinate 46,768 of ONZH01016334.1, forward strand.
AACCTAGCCTGTGCAGTGGTGTACTAATCACTTATTTGCTGGTTTAATGAAATTCAACAAGTTCCAAAAAAAATTAAATTGCAACCATGTGGAGAAATAAATGAACATTAATGGATGATTAAGGGCCTAATGGTCAATTTCTCAATATCACTCACAGGTAGATTGCTGGCATTCCCTGTGTCTTGTAGTAATGACATATATATACTCGTTTGATTAAATGTAAAGAAAAAATTAGATTACAAGTGCATAAAAATGGAATTCATGGAAACTTTAAATTGCAACCATGTGAAAACTGAATATACATCAACAGATAATTGAGGCTTGCCGTTCAGTTTCACATTAATACACACAGGTAGATTGCTACCACACCTTGCTTCAGTAATCACATATATATGCTGCTTAATTAAATTGAACCAAGCCCCCTAAATGGACAATATATATAAATGGACGATTGAGGCTTGATGCTCGATTTCACCTAAATACACACACAGGTAGTTTGCTGCCACACCTTGAGTGTTGCTGCAGTAATTATATATATATACATATACAGCTTAATTAAATTGACCCTTAATACACACACAGGTAGATTGTTGCCACACCTTGGGTATTGCTGCAGTAACCATGTATATATGCAGCTGAATTAAATTGAATCCTGCCAACATGTGCACTTAAGCGGCCCTACGTGCTGTTTTAGTGGATTCCCACAAAACAAACCTGAAAATATTCGGGTTCGTCTGTCGTTTTAAAAAGTTTGGTCAGAACTGGTTCGCTCATGCTTGTATGTTATCTATTATATCCAAATCTATTTTTATGTTTCTACCTGGTTTTACTGAAATTTAAGGCCCCATTCACACAACCGTATTATTGCAGGTCTGCATTATTGCGGACCCGCAATAATACGGGGGCCACCCGGCGTGTTTTCCGCATCGCTCGGAACACACGCCGGGCGGCCCCATTAAAAATGCCTATACTTGTCCGTGCGTGCGGACAAGTATAGGACATGCTTCATATTTTTCAGCGGAGCCGCGGCACGGAGCTAGTTCCGTGCGGTGGCTCCCCGCTCCCATAGAGGTATATGGGGCCGCATATATTACGCAATATTGCGGAATAGATACGGCCCCATTCACACGGTCATGTGAATGGGGCCTTAAGGTGATATAATGAAGATTTGTTATGTAAATCATTTCTTACTCCTAATCTCAATCAAACACACCATAATTTATTACAATGCCTTACTTTTGAGATTTACCAGGGACTTGAGAGGCGAGAGCTGCTCACTGCTTTGTGAATTTAATGGAATAAGTAAGATGATAAAAGAAATATGTGGAATGTTCCACCATATACTGAAAAATTTCTGTTAATTGGTGTCTACAGAGTTATCAAATGCACGTGTGTTTTCTTTTGATGTCTGCAATTCAAAAGCATACATTTTATTTTAGTCAACATCGACTTGGTTCATTTACACTAACTAACTCACAAAAATGGAAGTAATTGGATGCTCCGAGTTTTTTATGATGATTTGCTAAAGACTCATCTTTTTATTTCAAATTAGAACCCTTTCATCGGAGCCAGAAAACAACCCGTTATTTGTCAGTGGGTCTTTATTTTTAACTCTATGAAAGAATTTATTTAAAGCACCTCTTGAAAAAAAGTAAACATTTTAAAGAAACTAGACCTAAGAGTTCTGGTTTAAACAGTCTTACTAAAGATTTAGAAAATGACGCCGTTTAACTACTTTTGTTTATAAGGGTTTTAAAGAAGGCCTGTCACCTCTTCTGATACAGATGTAGCATTCTCAATTCACCATTGTGTCCATTCAATTTTCATTACAACACCCATATTACGCAAATAGCATAAGAACATTCCACACCCTACTCTTAAATATCTTGTTGAAGGGTTGCACAACAAAATAGAAATTTGTACTGATAATACTAAACTGTGTAAAGTAATTAGCACAAGCGAGGATGGTATGTTACTACAAATGGATCTGGTTCTTGTAAATTAGGAGCTTGTGATGAACAGTGGCAAATGAGGTTTAACCCTTTCACTACCAGTGGCGCTGGTGTGGACTTTAAACACAGCGCCCGCTTGCGCATTCAGTGGGCGCCATAGCCAGCATATTTCTGATTTTTCAAACAGCAGAGGCCCGCGGCTAATGTCCGTGACCGGCAATAATGCAGAACGCAGACGTTACAACCTTTAGATGCTGTGATCAAACCCGTTGGATGATCAGGGGTGCCAGTAATTAATTCTAATAGGATGGGCCTCTCTGAAGAGACCCAGCCTATTAGACCTGCAATTCCTATGTTGGTCAGCAGGTGGCAGGGCAACATAGGAAATCAACAATCTATTTATTTCTATACTCCCAATGGAAATATTATATAAAAAGACAAGGTAGTGGACATTGTAGAGGCTTCAAAAGGCTACAAAAATTTAAATCACCCCCCTTTCCTTAGAATAAAAAATAAATACATAAATGATAAAAAATATAAACATCATAGGCATAACTGCGTCCAAAAACGCCCGTACTTTTAAAATATTAAAGAGAATCCAATATTGCGAATGGCGTAACAGATGGCTTAGTCACCATTTTTTCATCGATTCTCTTCCCCATTTAATAAAATGTGATCAAAAAGACACACACACTCCAAAATGGCATCAATAAGAACCACAGATCATCCCACAAAAAATGGCCCCTCCATACAGCTCAGTAGACAAAATTATAGAAACATTATGGGGGTCAGAATATGGCGATGTAAAAAGAAAAAAAAATGTCAGTTTTATTTTTTCAGTCTTTAGAAAACCTATACATATGTGTTTGTGTGTGCGTTGTAATCATACTGTCCAAGAGAATGAAGGGAAAAGGCAGTTTTGCTGCAAAGGGAACGCCGTAGGGAAAAAACCCGTAAAACGGTGGAGGAATTGCTTTTTTTTCAATTCCACCCCATTTGTAATTTTTTTCCCGCTTCCCATTACATTGTTTGCCATATTAAATTGTGGCATTAGAAATTACAACTTGTCCCACAAAAAACATGCCCTCATATGGATTTGTGAACGGAAAAATAAAAAAAAGTTATGACTCCAGCAAGACAGGAAAGAAAAATGAAAACGCAACGCTACTGTTATTGGGGTGCCCATCTTGTACTAAATAAGCATTTGTATTACGCCTTAATTCTCAAATTAGGGTGAATAAGCTGTCTAGGTCTACTGTTATTGGGGTGACCACCTTGTTTAATAGTTAAACAATTCTATTAAGCCTTGATTCTCAAATTGGGCTGAATAAGCTTTCTAAGTTTCATGATATTTGAGTGCCCATCTTGTTTACTACATAATCAATTATATTAAGCCTTGAGTTTCAAATTTGGGTGAATAAGCGTCTAGTTCTACTGTTAGAGGGGTGTTTACCTTGTTTATTGCATAAGCAATTCTATTAGGCCTTGATTCTGAAATTGGAGTGAATAACCTGCCTTGTTCTATTGTTATTGAGGTGTCACCTTGTTTAATAGATAAACAATTCTATTATGCCTTGATTCTCAAATTGGGGTGAATAACCTGTCTTGTTCTACCATTAGTGGGGTGTCCACATTGAGATTGGATAACTTAATTTACATATACAGTTAGTGTTACAGTACAGTATGTCCAACAGACAGGTGCCTGCACCCTCCAAAGGACTCGGCAGTGGTAAAAATGTTGCAGGATCCGGCAGAAGTAGCACAGGGGCTGGCTGGCAAATTTTGGCCTGGGGGGCAAGCACACAGCACTGGCCCATGTGTAGCGGCCCACCCTTAACCTGTTTAACTCCGCCTACCATAAAGGCGGTATAGGTAAAAGGGATTAACCCCTTCGCGCCCGGAGCTTTTTTCGGTTCTGCATTTTCGTTTTGCGCTCCCTGCCTTCAAACAGCCATAACTCTTTTATTTTTCTGTTCACATAGCTGTATGAGGGCTTGTTTTTTGCGGGACAAGTTGTACTTTCCAACGCCACCATTTAATATTGCATACGGTGTAGTGGGAAGCGGGAAAAAAATTCCAAACCGGGTGAAATTGCAAAGAAAACGCTATTCCACTACAGTTCTACGGGTTTCTTATTTACAGCGTTCGATGTGCATTAAAACTGATCCGTTACTTTCATTCTACTGGTCAGTACTAGAGATGAGCGAATAGTGAAATATTCGAAAGTTCGAAATTCGATTCGAATAGACCGCGAAATTCGACTATTCGACCGAATATCGAATCCCATTAAAGTCTATGGGAAAAAAATGCTCGCCACTTGGAAATCTCAATTCGACCACTTGGAGGTCACCAAGTCCACCCTGAAACCTCAGAAAAGGATGCCAACACTGCTGGAATGCAACTGGGACAGCAGGGGAAGCATGTCTGGGTGCATATAACGCGCCCAAGTCGCACTATTACGCCACTATCACAGCCTCTCAACAATACACTCCAAAGACAATCTAACCTCTCTGTAAAGTGAGACCATACAAGGAAACCTTCTTTCCTCTACATTGCCATGGACCCCAAGCCAAACTAGACAAAAAAGAAGATGAAATTCTGCACCCCTTAAAATCACGTTGCCTATGACAACCACAGATGGCATAGGCAAGGGGGAAAGCAAATAGACCCCACCCCTAATTGTCATTGTGTGTGTGTGTGAAATGTGGTCAGACATGTCTTCTTTAAAATGTAAAAACAACTCAAACACATGCAGAAGCCTTAAAATGCCCAAATTGTTGGCGCTAGAGATATCAGTGACCCGACCTGGCCCAGTGTCATGTCTAGCAGGTAAAGCAGTGGGGATGTGGAGGGATGCGTAGGACCGCAAAAGGCAGGAAGAGGCCGTGGGCTGGCCAGAGGCTCATGGAAAATTTTGTGGAGGCCCAAGAGGTGAGACGTCTTAAAAATTGTGTGGAGGCTAAAGAGGTGAGACTTCTTAAAAATTATGTGGAGGCCCAAGAGCTGAGACCTCTTAAAAATTATGTGGAGGCCCAAGAGGTGAGATCTCTTAAAAATTATGTGGAGGCCCAAGAGGTGAGACCTCTTAAACATTTTGTGGAGGCCCAAGAGGTGAGACCTCTTAAAAATTATGTGGAGGCCCAAGAGGTGAGACCCGTTAAAAATTGTGTGGAGGCTAAAGAGGTGAGACCTCTTAAAAATTGTTTGTAGGCCCAAGAGGTGAGACCTCTTAAAGATTTTGTGGAGGCCCAAGAGGTGAGACCTCTTAAAGATTTTGTGGAGGCCCAAGAGGTGAGACCTCTTAAAGATTTTGTGGAGGCCCAAGAGGTGAGACCTCTTAAAGATTTTGTGGAGGCCCAAGAGGTGAGACCTCTTAAAGATTTTGTGGAGGCCCAAGAGGTGAGACCTCTTTAAAATTATGTGGAGGCCCAAGAGGTGAGACCTGTTAAAAATTATGTGGAGGCCCAAGAGGTGACACCTCTTAAACATTTTGTGGAGGCCCAAGAGGTGAGACCTCTTAAAGATTTTGTGGAGGCCCAAGAGGTGAGACCTCTTAAAGATTTTGTGGAGGCCCAAGAGGTGAGACCTCTTAAAGATTTTGTGGAGGCCCAAGAGGTGAGACCTCTTAAACATTTTGTGGAGGCCCAAGAGGTGAGACCTCTTAAAAGTTTTGTGGAGGCCCAAGAGGTGAGACCTCTTAAAGATTTTGTGGAGGCCCAAGAGGTGAGACCTCTTAAAGATTTTGTGGAGGCCCAAGAGGTGAGACCTCTTAAAGATTTTGTGGAGGCCCAAGAGGTGAGACCTCTTAAAGATTTTGTGGAGGCCCAAGAGGTGAGACCTCTTTAAAATTATGTGGAGGCCCAAGAGGTGAGACCTCTTAAAGATTTTGTGGAGGCCCAAGAGGTGAGACCTCTTAAAGATTTTGTGGAGGCCCAAGAGGTGAGACCTCTTAAAGATTTTGTGGAGGCCCAAGAGGTGAGACCTCTTAAAGATTTTGTGGAGGCCCAAGAGGTGAGACCTCTTAAAGATTTTGTGGAGGCCCAAGAGGTGAGACCTCTTTAAAATTATGTGGAGGCCCAAGAGGTGAGACCTCTTAAAGATTTTGTGGAGGCCCAAGAGGTGAGACCTCTTTAAAATTATGTGGAGGCCCAAGAGGTGAGACCTCTTAAAGATTTTGTGGAGGCCCAAGAGGTGAGACCTCTTAAAGATTTTGTGGAGGCCCAAGAGGTGAGACCTCTTTAAAATTATGTGGAGGCCCAAGAGGTGAGACCTCTTAAAGATTTTGTGGAGGCCCAAGAGGTGAGACCTGTTAAAATTATGTGGAGGCCCAAGAGGTGAGACCTCTTAAAGATTTTGTGGAGGCCCAAGAGGTGAGACCTCTTAAAAATTATGTGGAGGCCCAAGAGGTGAGACCTCTTAAAAATTTTGTGGAGGCCCAAGAGGTGAGACCTCTTAAAGATTTTGTGGAGGCCCAAGAGGTGAGACCTCTTAAAGATTTTGTGGCAGGCCCAAGAGGTGAGACCTCTTAAAAATTATGTGGAGGCCCAAGAGGTGAGACCTCTTTAAAATTATGTGGAGGCCCAAGAGGTGAGACCTGTTAAAATTATGTGGAGGCCCAAGAGGTGAGACCTCTTAAAGATTTTGTGGAGGCCCAAGAGGTGAGACCTCTTAAAGATTTTGTGGAGGCCCAAGAGGTGAGACCTCTTAAAGATTTTGTGGAGGCCCAAGAGGTGAGACCTCCTAAACATTTCGTGCAGGCCCAAGAGGTGAGACCTCTTAAACAGTTTTGTGCAGGCCCAAGAGGTGAGACCTCTTTAAAATTATCTGGAGGCCCAAGAGGTGAGACCTGTTAAAAATTATGTGGAGGCCCAAGAGGTGAGACCTCTTAAAAATTATGTGGAGGCCCAAGAGGTGAGACCTCTTAAAGATTTGTGGAGGCCCAAGAGGTGAGACCTCTTTAAAATTATGTGGAGGCCCAAGAGGTGAGACCTCTTAAAGATTTTGTGGAGGCCCAAGAGGTGAGACCTCTTAAAGATTTTGTGCAGGCCCAAGAGGTGAGACCTCTTAAAAATTATGTGGAGGCCCAAGAGGTGAGACCTCTTAAAAATTATGTGGAGGCCCAAGAGGTGAGACCTCTTAAAGATTTTGTGGAGGCCCAAGAGGTGAGACCTCTTAAACATTTTGTGCAGGCCCAAGAGGTGAGACCTCTTAAACAGTTTTGTGCAGGCCCAAGAGGTGAGACCTCTTAAAATTATGTGGAGGCCCAAGAGGTGAGACCTGTTAAAAATTATGTGGAGGCCCAAGAGGTGAGACCTCTTAAAAATTATGTGGAGGCCCAAGAGGTGAGACCTCTTAAAATTATGTGGAGGCCCAAGAGGTGAGACCTCTTAAAGATTTTGTGGAGGCCCAAGAGGTGAGACCTCTTAAAGATTTTGTGCAGGCCCAAGAGGTGAGACCTCTTAAAAATTATGTGGAGGCCCAAGAGGTGAGACCTCTTAAAAATTATGTGGAGGCCCAAGAGGTGAGACCTCTTAAAGATTTTGTGGAGGCCCAAGAGGTGAGACCTCTTAAAGATTTGTGCAGGCCCAAGAGGTGAGACCTCTTAAAAATTATGTGGAGGCCCAAGAGGTGAGACCTCTTAAAAATTATGTGGAGGCCCAAGAGGTGAGACCTCTTAAAGATTTTGTGCAGGCCCAAGAGGTGAGACCTCTTAAACATTTTGTGCAGGCCCAAGAGGTGAGACCTCTTAAACAGTTTTGTGCAGGCCCAAGAGGTGAGACCTCTTAAAAATTATGTGGAGGCCCAAGAGGTGAGACCTGTTAAAAATTATGTGGAGGCCCAAGAGGTGAGACCTCTTAAAAATTATGTGGAGGCCCAAGAGGTGAGACCTCTTAAAAATTATGTGGAGGCCCAAGAGGTGAGACCTCTTAAACATTTTGTGGAGGCCCAAGAGGTGAGCCATAAATATATAAATTTTTCTTATTTACGGAGCAATTCTACGGCGGTTAAGGAGGAGGAGGTGGAGGAGGAAATGGCACTTCATACAGATGGCACTTCACTTTTGGCTGCTTTCCACGGTTGGAGAAGCAAAGTCCGGGTCAATCCACTTGCTGTTCATTTTGATTAGCGTCAGCCTGTCCGCACTGTCGGTTGACAGGCGGCTGCGCTTATCGGTTATAATGCCCCCGGCTGCGCTGAACACCCTTTCTGATAGCACGCTGGCGGCAGGGCAGGCAAGCACCTCCAAGGCGTACAGGGACAGTTCCAGCCACGTGTCCAACTTGGAGACCCAGTAAGTGTAGGACGCCGAGGGATCGGGGAGGACAGGGGTACGGTCTGCCAGGTACTCCCGCAACATCCGCCGATACTTGTCCCTCCTGCTGATAGCGGGCCCCGCAGTGATGGAAGTTGCACGAGGGGGTGCCATGAACGTGTCCCACACCTTGGAGAGTGTTCCCCTGGTGGCTGTGGGCCTGATGGATGTTGTGGGACTCTGGGAGACCCTCTCCTCTCTGCCGCCAGCGATGGTGGGTGGGAAAATCTCCATCATGTTCTGCACGAGTTCCCTCTGGTATTCCAGCAATCGATTCGTCCTCTCCTCTACCGGAATAAAAGAGGAGACGTTATCTTTATACCGGGGGTCCAGGAGTGCGAAGACCCAGTACAGTTTGTTCTCCACTATCCGGACAACACGTGTGTCCCGGGAAAAGCAGCCCAGCATGAAGTCAGCCATGTGTGCCAGACTCTGAATAGGCATGACCTCACTGCCCCCACCAGAAGGATCACTTGCCATTTCCTCCTCTTCCTCTTCCGCCTCCTCTCCGCCCCATCCGCGCTGAACCAATGGGACGCACACAGCCTGACTGCTACCCTCGCCGCCAGCATCCTCCTCCTCTTCCACAGCCACCTCCACGTCGTCCTCCTCCTCATCCTCCTCCTCCTGCAACTGCCACCGTGAAGCAGACAAAAGTGTGGTCTGACTGTGTAGCTCCGTTGCGTCTCCTCCTACCCCCGTCTCCTCTGCGTGCAATGCGTTCTCCCTTATTGCGATGAGCGATTCTTTAAGGACGCCTAGGAGCGGGATGGTTACGCTCACTATAGCGTCCTCGCTGCTGACCTTCTTGGTGGACTCCTCAAAGATACGCAGTACATCGCATATGTCTGCCATCCATGGCCACTCGTGGTTGGCAAACTGAGGGAGCTGAGTTGGAGGCACGCGTGGATTCATAATCTGGTACTCCATCAATGCTCTCTGCTGCTCACACACCCTGGCCAACATGGAATAGGTGGAATTCCAGCGAGTCGGCAGGTCGCACAACAGCCGATGTTCAGGCAAATGGAGGCGTTGCTGGAGTTTTTTTAAGCTAGCAGCAGCTACAGTTGACTTCCGAAAGTGAGCGCACAAGCGCCGCACTTTCACCAGTAGCTCTGCCAGGTTGGGGTAAGTCTTTAGAAATTTTTGGACTACCAGATTAAAAACGTGGGCCAGGCATGGTACGTGATTGAGTTCGGCAAGCTCCAGAGCCGCCACCAGGTTACGGCCGTTATCGCACACGACCATGCCTGGTCCTAGCTGCAGCGGCGACAGCCACATCTCCGTCTGCTGCAATATGGCGTCCCTCACCTCTGGGGCGCTGTGCTTCCTGTCGCCCAAGCTGATGAGCTTTAGCACCGCCTGCTGACGTCTCCCCGCGCCAGTGCTGCAACGCTTCCAGCTAGCGGCTGAGGGAGATGTTAAGGCACAGGAGGAGGAGGAGGAGGAGGAGGGGGGTTTATCAGAACCCATGCTGGCAATCTTGGGCGGGGGTGGTAGGTAGGCCGTCTCTGTTTGCGACCCCGTCCCCGCTTCCACTACATTCACCCAGTGTGCCGTCAAAGAGATGTAGCGTCCCTGGCCGCAAGCGCTTGTCCACGAGTCGGTGGTCAAGTGGACCTTTGCGCTGACTGCGTACCTCAGGGCCCGCCTGATGTTACGCGACACGTGCTGGTGCAGGGCGGGGACGGCACTCCGGGAAAAGTAGTGGCGGCTAGGGACGGAATAGCGAGGTGCGGCAGCCGCCATCAGGTCGCGGAAGGCCTGCGTCTCCACAAGCCTAAACGGCAACATCTCCAGGGCCAGCAGTTTGGAGATGTGGCAGTTTAAGGCTTGGGCTTGGGGGTGACTCGAGGCGTACTTCCGCCTGCGGTCGAACGCCTGCGAGATGGACAGTTGATGGGACGAGGAGTGTGAAGGTGCAGGCGAAGAGGCGGGGGAAGGGGAGGCTGAAGGAGAAGGCCCCAAAGTAGCCGAGGCAGAGGCAGATGTGGAGGTGTCCTGGCTGGAGGTCTGGACCGCAGTGGCAGCACACAACAAAGGGGAAGAGGCAGTGGCAGCAGGACCGGGCGCAGGTTGTATTGCGTTTGCTCTCTCCCACTCAGCCCAGTGCTTGACTTCCAAGTGACGCCGCATGCCTGAGGTGGTCAGATTGCTCTTCTCAGAGCCCCTACTCAGTTTTGAGTGGCAGAGTGTGCAAACCGCGCTCAGTTTGTCATCCGCACAAACATTAAAAAATCTCCACACCACAGAAGTACGAGGCCTCGATGGGGGAGCTTCACGCGACTGCCCGCTGCCGGGAACAGCTTCGGCCGTGCTGGCTGTGGCCTCACTACTCTGTCTGGACTGTCCTCTGCCTCTGGACATCCCTCTGCCTGTGGACATCCCTCTGCCTCTGGACATCCCTCTGCCTCTGGACATCCCTCTGCCTTGGACATCCCTCTGCCTGTGGACATCCCTCTGCCTCTTGCTGCCTTTTTCGGTGCTGCGCAGACCACCACCTCTCCACTGCTTTCCCCGCTGGACATCACCCCTGGCCAAGTGGGGTCGGTCATTTCGTCATCCACCACCTCCTCTTCCTCACTCTGCTCCTCCTCCTGCCCACTGGACATTCCAACAGCCTCCCTTGATGGCAACTGCGTCTCATCATCATCATCGCTCATGATAACAGATGCTGGTTCAGGGTCCACATCAGCAGGAGATGGCGAAAACTCAAGTGTTTGGGCATCACTACAAACAAATTCCTCTGCTAGCTCCTGGGATTCTTCCGGCACATCTGAAAAAGGACCCGAAAAGAGCTCCTGGGAGGGGTCAAGGGTGGGATGACTCTGTTGGCCAGGTGTGGAGGAAGGAGGGTCAGAGTGAGACTGTGTGGATGACTGGCTGGTGGACAACTGTGTGGAAGCGCTATCGGCTATCCATTGCACCACCTGTTCAACCTGCTCAGGCCTCAACAGCGGTGTAACTCGCCCCCTGCTTAACTGTCCCATAAAGGCAGGGATTCTGGATAAGTGTGATCCTGGCTGACCCTCACCAGCACGCATTGTATCCCCACTGGCTTCAACAAGGCCACCAACAGCATTTCCGCGCCCCCGTCCTCGTCCACGTCCGATTCCGCTAGCCCCCCTCCGCATTTTATTTTTTTTTGGTTGCAAATACAATATTTGGGTATATAATTAGGTATGTGAAATAATTTAGCAAGAGAACGCACAGTACAGTGGCCAATTAAAAGGCCTAGATATTGTATATTTCAAGGTACACAGCCGTGTAGTAACTGAACAGACGGTGGGTATTTACACCAGGTATGTGAAATAATTTAGCAAGAGAACGCACAGTACAGTGGCCTATTAAAAGGCCTAGATATTGTATATTTCAAGGTACACAGCCGTGTAGTAACTGAACAGACGGTGGGTATTTACACCAGGTATGTGAAATAATTTAGCAAGAGAACGCACAGTACAGTGGCCAATTAAAAGGCCTAGATATTGTATATTTCAAGGTACACAGCCGTGTAGTAACTGAACAGACGGTGGGTATTTACACCAGGTATGTGAAATAATTTAGCAAGAGAACGCACAGTACAGTGGCCAATTAAATGGCCTAGATATTGTATATTTCAAGGTACACAGCCGTGTAGTAACTGAACAGACGGTGGGTATTTACACCAGGTATGTGAAATAATTTAGCAAGAGAACGCACAGTACAGTGGCCAATTAAAAGGCCTAGATATTGTATATTTCAAGGTACACAGCCGTGTAGTAACTGAACAGACGGTGGGTATTTACACCAGGTATGTGAAATAATTTAGCAAGAGAACGCACAGTACAGTGGCCAATTAAAAGGCCTAGATATTGTATATTTCAAGGTACACAGCCGTGTAGTAACTGAACAGACGGTGGGTATTTACACCAGGTATGTGAAATAATTTAGCAAGAGAACGCACAGTACAGTGGCCAATTAAAAGGCCTAGATATTGTATATTTCAAGGTACACAGCCGTGTAGTAACTGAACAGACGGTGGGTATTTACACCAGGTATGTGAAATAATTTAGCAAGAGAACGCACAGTACAGTGGCCAATTAAAAGGCCTAGATATTGTATATTTCAAGGTACACAGCCGTGTAGTAACTGAACAGACGGTGGGTATTTACACCAGGTATGTGAAATAATTTAGCAAGAGAACGCACAGTACAGTGGCCAATTAAAAGGCCTAGATATTGTATATTTCAAGGTACACAGCCGTGTAGTAACTGAACAGACGGTGGGTATTTACACCAGGTATGTGAAATAATTTAGCAAGAGAACGCACAGTACAGTGGCCAATTAAAAGGCCTAGATATTGTATATTTCAAGGTACACAGCCGTGTAGTAACTGAACAGACGGTGGGTATTTACACCAGGTATGTGAAATAATTTAGCAAGAGAACGCACAGTACAGTGGCCAATTAAAAGGCCTAGATATTGTATATTTCAAGGTACACAGCCGTGTAGTAACTGAACAGACGGTGGGTATTTACACCAGGTATGTGAAATAATTTAGCAAGAGAACGCACAGTACAGTGGCCAATTAAAAGGCCTAGATATTGTATATTTCAAGGTACACAGCCGTGTAGTAACTGAACAGACGGTGGGTATTTACACCAGGTATGTGAAATAATTTAGCAAGAGAACGCACAGTACAGTGGCCAATTAAAAGGCCTAGATATTGTATATTTCAAGGTACACAGCCGTGTAGTAACTGAACAGACGGTGGGTATTTACACCAGGTATGTGAAATAATTTAGCAAGAGAACGCACAGTACAGTGGCCTATTAAAAGGCCTAGATATTGTATATTTCAAGGTACACAGCCGTGTAGTAACTGAACAGACGGTGGGTATTTACACCAGGTATGTGAAATAATTTAGCAAGAGAACGCACAGTACAGTGGCCTATTAAAAGGCCTAGATATTGTATATTTCAAGGTACACAGCCGTGTAGTAACTGAACAGACGGTGGGTATTTACACCAGGTATGTGAAATAATTTAGCAAGAGAACGCACAGTACAGTGGCCAATTAAAAGGCCTAGATATTGTATATTTCAAGGTACACAGCCGTGTAGTAACTGAACAGACGGTGGGTATTTACACCAGGTATGTGAAATAATTTAGCAAGAGAACGCACAGTACAGTGGCCAATTAAAAGGCCTAGATATTGTATATTTCAAGGTACACAGCCGTGTAGTAACTGAACAGACGGTGGGTATTTACACCAGGTATGTGAAATAATTTAGCAAGAGAACGCACAGTACAGTGGCCAATTAAAAGGCCTAGATATTGTATATTTCAAGGTACACAGCCGTGTAGTAACTGAACAGACGGTGGGTATTTACACCAGGTATGTGAAATAATTTAGCAAGAGAACGCACAGTACAGTGGCCTATTAAAAGGCCTAGATATTGTATATTTCAAGGTACACAGCCGTGTAGTAACTGAACAGACGGTGGGTATTTACACCAGGTATGTGAAATAATTTAGCAAGAGAACGCACAGTACAGTGGCCAATTAAAAGGCCTAGATATTGTATATTTCAAGGTACACAGCCGTGTAGTAACTGAACAGACGGTGGGTATTTACACCAGGTATGTGAAATAATTTAGCAAGAGAACGCACAGTACAGTGGCCAATTAAAAGGCCTAGATATTGTATATTTCAAGGTACACAGCCGTGTAGTAACTGAACAGACGGTGGGTATTTACACCAGGTATGTGAAATAATTTAGCAAGAGAACGCACAGTACAGTGGCCAATTAAAAGGCCTAGATATTGTATATTTCAAGGTACACAGCCGTGTAGTAACTGAACAGACGGTGGGTATTTACACCAGGTATGTGAAATAATTTAGCAAGAGAACGCACAGTACAGTGGCCTATTAAAAGGCCTAGATATTGTATATTTCAAGGTACACAGCCGTGTAGTAACTGAACAGACGGTGGGTATTTACACCAGGTATGTGAAATAATTTAGCAAGAGAACGCACAGTACAGTGGCCTATTAAAAGGCCTAGATATTGTATATTTCAAGGTACACAGCCGTGTAGTAACTGAACAGACGGTGGGTATTTACACCAGGTATGTGAAATAATTTAGCAAGAGAACGCACAGTACAGTGGCCAATTAAAAGGCCTAGATATTGTATATTTCAAGGTACACAGCCGTGTAGTAACTGAACAGACGGTGGGTATTTACACCAGGTATGTGAAATAATTTAGCAAGAGAACGCACAGTACAGTGGCCAATTAAAAGGCCTAGATATTGTATATTTCAAGGTACACAGCCGTGTAGTAACTGAACAGACGGTGGGTATTTACACCAGGTATGTGAAATAATTTAGCAAGAGAACGCACAGTACAGTGGCCAATTAAAAGGCCTAGATATTGTATATTTCAAGGTACACAGCCGTGTAGTAACTGAACAGACGGTGGGTATTTACACCAGGTATGTGAAATAATTTAGCAAGAGAACGCACAGTACAGTGGCCAATTAAAAGGCCTAGATATTGTATATTTCAAGGTACACAGCCGTGTAGTAACTGAACAGACGGTGGGTATTTACACCAGGTATGTGAAATAATTTAGCAAGAGAACGCACAGTACAGTGGCCAATTAAAAGGCCTAGATATTGTATATTTCAAGGTACACAGCCGTGTAGTAACTGAACAGACGGTGGGTATTTACACCAGGTATGTGAAATAATTTAGCAAGAGAACGCACAGTACAGTGGCCTATTAAAAGGCCTAGATATTGTATATTTCAAGGTACACAGCCGTGTAGTAACTGAACAGACGGTGGGTATTTTACACCAGGTATGTGAAATAATTTAGCAAGAGAACGCACAGTACAGTGGCCTATTAAAAGCCTAGATATTGTATATTTCAAGGTACACAGCCGTGTAGTATACTGAACAGACGGTGGGATATTTACACCAGGTATGTGAAATAATTTAGCAAGAGGGAACGCACAGTACAGTGGCCAATTAAAAAGGCCTCACGACTATGTATATTTCCAAGGTACAGCTGCCCCCGATGTTAGTAACTGTAGCAGACGGCGTGGGTAATTTACACCAGGTATGTGAAAAATTTAGCAAGAGAAACCGCACAGTACAGTGGCCTATTAAATGGCACTAGAATATTGTATATTTCAAGGTACACACGCCGATGTAGTAACTGAATCAGACGGTGGCTATTTCCACCAGGTATGTGAATATAAATTTAGCAAGAGAACGCACAGTGACAGTGGCCTATTAAAAGGCCTAGATATTGTATATTT